>JBBYHK010063502.1:0-46628 GCA_038382065.1 Adansonia grandidieri | reverse complement strand
ATTATGTAGGGACTAAAATGAAGTTCTAGAAAAGTGTAGGGACTAAATAGCAAATTTTTATATTAAAGGGGTAAAATTGTCATTTTACTGGTTTTAGAGATTTCTATTATTCCTATGGCATTCCGTAGGGGTATAGAAATATTTAAAACTTTTCGTATTTGTTCGATTTTCCGAAGAATACGGAATGTAATTTTCAAAAACCTAAGGGCATTTTGGTAATTTTGCTCATTGAGACTCTTTTACAGTAAAGGTGAGCATTTTAGGACTCTTTTAGCCTCTTAAGGTCATTTTACTGTTTATTAGGGGTACCAGGATACTTTCATGTCGAAGGTATACCCCAGGGGCATTTTCGTAATTTTTTTCATCGGGATGCTTTTATGCCAAAGGTGCACGTTTAGGATTCTTTTAGCCTTTTAAGGCCATTTTAAGGTCCATTAAGGTTACCGGGTACTTTCATGTCGAAGGATACCTTAGGGGCATTTTGGTCATTTTTCTCACAGGGATGCTTTTATGCCAAAGGTGCACGTTTAGGATTCTTTTAGCCTTTTAAGGTCATTTTAAGGTCCATTAGGGTTACCAGGATACTTTCATGTCGAAGGTATGCCCTAAGGGTATTTTGGTCATTTTGCTCACCGATATGCTTTTACGCCAAAGGTGAATTTTTAGGATTGGTTTAGACTACCAAGATCATTTTAAGGTCCATTAGGTTTACCGGGGTACTTTCATGTCGAAGGTATACCCTAGGGGCATTTTGGTTATTTTGCTCACCGAGATGTTTTTACGCCAAAGGTGAATTTTTAGGATTGGTTTACCCTTCCAAGATCATCTTAAGACCCATTACGGTTATCGGGATACTTTCATATTGAAGGTATACCCTAAGGATATTTTCATAACTTGGTATTTGAATCACATCTTATGTGAACGTTTTGATACTTTCATATCGGAAGTACACATTACAAACATGTCCATCAAACTATGTCATTCTTAAGTTATAGAATTAATATTTTTTTAATATATAACAAAATTATTTTTATAAATAAGGCAATGTCTCCCAATTAAATTGATATGTAGGATTCTTACCATATATGTGAGAAATTCTACGAATTATTTTAATAGCGAAATAACCTTTTTCAAATAAGAAGTCGAGATATTTCAGTTTTAAAACATAATAAAACCTTTCATATTTCGTATGGTTTTCCGACGGGATATGATTGAGAATTTGTGCCCACCCGGTTCCCCGGGGATGTACGAATAATTTTGTGATTTCTAGAAACATTAAAACCCGACTTTCTCAAAATAATAAACTTTCATAATGAAGTACTATATGAATTATAATTAAACATCCAATGTTGAAACCGAATAAAAATTAAAATTTAAGTTAACACATGATTAATAAGGTACCGATTTTCGGGTATCATGAGAGGGTCGATCCTTACTTGTGATTGTAACCGACTCCCGAATCCTTTTATATGATCTCTGGTACGGTGGCAAGCCTCGAAATTAGTATTTTAGGGTTTCATAACCCTCAAAATACACATTCCGATAGGTGACCAATCTCACCTAGCCTAAATAAATTGGTGGCGACTCCAAATAAATAGTTATTTCGTAATGACAATTTATGGTTAAATCGAGTGAGTGGTTTATCTCAATCACCCAGTCCCCAAAATGAGAAAATGATGATAATGATATGGCATATAGAAATAATAGAATATAAGATAAACTTAACAAATATGGGAGCGAATGCCATTTTAAGTCGGATTGGTCAGGATTCGTATTCGGGCCACGTTGCGACACCACCGAATCAAACTTCAACCTAAGAAAGATTACTCTATTAGGTGAAGAGATTGATAGCGAGATCTCAAGTCTTAACTTATTGGTCTTATAGTATATATCAATATAAAGAATAATTTGAAATATGAGATTAGAGCTGGTATTTTGGTTAATTTCCATTTGTCCTGGTAGAGCATGTGACCCCTTCTCCAAAAAACAGAGGTGGGGGGTTAAATAAACATGCACAAACAACATCGTTCGCAGCAAACCCCCCCCCCCCCCCCGCCCCCCCCCCCCCCCCCCCCCAAGAAAAAAAAAAAAAAACCCAAAAAACACTAGTTTAGAGCAGAGAGGCGCAGGCCCTTTTTCCCACTAACGAACAGCAACATGGTTAAAAATCATGTTGCCATCACAATCACTGTATTTTGAATGATTGAATCTCTGCTGCTTTTTTTTTTTTAAATGAATTCCATACAACTGCAAATAATTATTCAATGTTACGTTAAAGTTTTACAGTGCAAACATTTTGATATTTCATATGGAATAATGTTTTTATGTTCTCAAATTGAGTTAAAAACTGATAAAGATTGTTTAAAAAAAAAAAAAAAAGGAAAAAACCTCCTAATATCTGGAAAAGGGTGCACTGAAGCATCCAGCTTCAGACGGCCACAATCAATATTGAATAAGACGATCCTTTTAAAAACCAAATTTACATCATATCTATGAACTCTTAGTTTTATCATCATAATACTGATAAGGGCAACATGATTAATAATAAATTTTGGCTCCTAGTTTATCTTAAGTTCACAATCTGTGCATCATTAGTTACCATAAACTTATGTACAAATCTTCAAAAAACTAAAAAAGGTCCAACCTCAAATGACAGATGCATTCACCCATAGTACCACCAGCTTGATCGCATTGAAAGCAGCAACAGTCCTGAGTGGGGGAAGTTGATACCTGTTAATGACCATGAGAAACCATTTTGTGCAAGATTTAAGATTAAATTGCAGCAACCAAAACATCACAATTGGACTTCCATGGCTCTCCTTCGTGAATTTTGTAATCTCCCTGAGTACAATTCAGCCCAGAGAGTACACATCTGCACTCTCGAATGAACTCATGGCGGGGGGTACTATGAGAGCATCCATTACAGAAGAACCAAGGCATAGTAGCGTGTATTATTAGCCTAACCAGTAGATGGCCTTAAAACTGCAGTAACTGGCCTCTTATTTGTTCCCCATTTTCCCATTATGATGGCGAGAAAGTGAAATCCTTACTTCAGGCTTGGCTTTATTTTACATTTATTGCAGCAGCCATGTTCCTCAGCTTCTGAGATATTTCTGAAAATGAAGGTCTCTCGGCGGGATCAGAGGCCCAACACTTTTCCATCAAAGCCTTCCATTCAGGATCACACCATAATGGTATTTTTGGCCGTAATGTGTTGTTTACAATCCCCCCTGCATATTAAAAGAAGAAAATTTGGAAGTGAAAAAAAAATTTCTTTTAAAAAAAAAGAAAACCCATTAACAGGCTGAGTTCACATCCAAACATATAATTTCAATGTGAAGTCCAAAAACATGCATGATACTAGCATTGAATCAGAAAAGATACTTTACAACAATATTGAAGAGAGTTAAAAGTCCATACTCATCCATCAGACTATTGATTTCTCTTTCATTTCAAACAAATACAACTTAGTACTAATTTTCAGCAATAATATCACAAACAGAGAATCAATCCACAGGTCAACACTAAATTCTTCTATAAGAAGAAACTGCATCAAACTAAGACTTACAAACAAAACAAAACAAATATAAGAACAGAAAGTCACTTTCTTATTTCTCTTTTAGAAAGTACCTGCTTACTAATCAGCAGGATAGTTTCACAAATGAACAGTAAGTAGTAATGCTAAGATCGCTAACACGTGAACCATACTTTAATAATGCAAGAAATTTTGAAACTTAAAAAACTCTTTGACTAAGACAACAATTTTAACAACGCCACCGCTTTTACAAATCAAAGATGGAGGATCATCTTTGAGGCACTATTAGGGTTTTCTTATTGTTTAGAGTTGTTTATTGGATTTCCCTCATTTGACAAAAGGATGGTTAGGCTTGCATTACTAGTGCTGCTTATCATATAACGTTCCAAGAAATTTTTCCATATTTGGATATCGAAAGTAGTAGCTTCTGCTGTAGTTTCTCCCTCTTTTTCTCTTCTTTCTCCTTTTTTTCTCTCTTTTCTCTCCCTACCCTGTTTCTCCTCCTGTACTTAAAATTTCAAGGTTCAAAAGCAGCAGATGGATAGCATCAATTATGCAAGAATATATGAAAGCAATTAATATTGAAGAACAGAACATGGTAAGGTTTGGCATTCACCTTAATTCTAAAGGCAATGACAGCAAGAAAAGCCCAGTATTAACAAGAGATTTCCCAACAAGAATCACTCTCTTCGCATCCCCTCCCCCAAGGTGTCCCCAAACACCCTCCCTTTTTCTTCTTTGCGTGCATGCAAAGTGTGCAAACTATGGATGTTCTCCATGCATAGAACTTAGGAAGCGAACCTCATGCATAACAGTAAACTACCAAAAATTCAGATAGTCCAAAACAATAAAACGACCCTGAATAAAACTAGTTCAGGTCATTTCTACTTGTTGAAGATCCAATTCTAGTCATGGATACATGCATTTCTACGTGACCATTAGGAGTCAGGAGGCAATATCAACATTCACTTTTGTCTCGGCAATGACAACTTTAACCCAAAGCATACATGGTGCCATTGGCCTATCCTCACAGCCTCACAGGAACTGATGTTTTAGTAAGAGATCAACTTCCAAGTAGTTAAAGAAATCGCAAAAATTCCCTTAAATAAACTAAAAATACTCACAATTCTTATTTTTCCTTTATTTTTTCCATCTATTAAATTAAGTTTGATAAACAAAGTTAATCTGCAAATAAAAGAGAGAAATCCAAAGAAAGCTACTTAACATTTATACATGAAATAAAATAGCTACAGTGATTGGCCATAGTTTGAGTGTGAGGCATAGACCCACATTCGATAAAGGAATGTTTAATTTTCCGTAAATTGTTCCTCATAGCCAAATGCATATGATGAGCTCGATATGTGTGCCGGATGTTTTGTAAGTGTAAAGGGATTAAGTAACAAAAGATTCATAATAAAATCTATGGAAGGAGTACAGCAAATCACTCCCAGAATACAAGATACTATAATTTATGACAATTACCAATTATAGATGCACAATGCATATCTGCATAAGGTTCTTCACCAGTGAGTAACTCCCACATGACGATCCCAAAAGAGTAGACATCAATCTGAACCACAGATATTGATGAAACATATATAAAATTAGTTTCCGGCCAAATAAATCTTAGGAAGCAAAGGAAACAAAGAACTCATGTTAAAATCAGCTATATCTGTTCCTGAATTTCTATAGTCTTTATATAATATTACCTTTTCAGATACCATGTTACTTTTACCACTCAAAAGCTCAGGTGCCATCCATGGTAGAGTTCCACGAACACCTCCTGAAACTAACGTATGTTGTCTGACCTTTGACAAGCCTAAATCACCAATCTAAAAGGGTATGCGTCGAATGAGTTTCAACTCCGTTGAGCATCAGAAGAAAACTAATAGTAATGTGCTTGAAGGAAATATATATAAAGATGCTATGCTAAAGAAACAATCTCAAGCTGAAACTCTACCAAGCTTCCACCGTTAAAGAAATCACAGCAAGCTAAGAAATAAGAATAACCAGAATTTTCAAGAAACTTTGGAAGAACACACAAATTTTCCTGTCTCTCCTCCAACACCAAAAAACACACACACGGATAAAGTTTGAGTTCCAGAAACAATTTATAAGAGAGCATACCTTGCAAACTGGACGCTGTGGATCTCTCATATTAACCAACAGATTTTCACATTTCAAATCAAAATGTACAATGTTCTTTCCATGCAAATACTCCATTCCAAATGCAGCATCCATGGCTATGATGAGTCTCTTACGACGATCAATAGTCCTGCTCGATGAAATTATCATGTCACAGATATTACTTAAGAAAATGTTACTCTGGCTTGTTTAGTCTACCATGAAACAAAAAGGTGCATGCTAAGGCAAACAACAACAATTCCAAAGAAACAACAGTGACAATGCTCAAAAGGCAACATGACCACATCGCTATTAACATTGGTTACCTGTCCTTCTTCTGTAAAAACTGCTTCAGGGATCCATTAACCATGAATTCAGTAACAGTAGCTAAGGATCCATCAGGACCATCACGTACTATACCATAGAAAGAAACAACATTCGGATGATGTAAAGAACTCAATATCAAAGCTTCTTTCCAGAAATCCGCAATCTATGGCAGCAAAAAGATAAGGATTGCTTCAATCAACATATGAGAAGCACAAAAGTATCATATATCATGAAAGCTCTTGAAAATAGAATCCTTGAGTGGGATTTAATAAAAACCAACAATTGAACCGTGTCCCACAAAATATCCTTGATTTGACTACCACTATGCACAGATATTAACTTGTAGGTGCTAAAAAAAAAAAAACCAGGTGCAAAGGAAAAACGCAGAGTTATAAAAAGCATAAAGCAAAAAACAAAAAGCTGGTCTTCCAGAAACATATGGTGAGACAATCTAAATACGGGCAACTGGGAACCCTCATTGTAGTGATACAAACCTCACAGCCAGGATCCTGCCAAAGAGGAAAGAAAGAAGAGTAGCCAATTGACAGGATGTGGTCTAGAGAGTTCGTTACAGCTAAATTACTATTTGGCACCTTTTACTATGTCATAAATAGGAACAAAATTTCCAACATTCAATTTATCAAATGAGTTGCTTCCATTTAATCACAGTATTTATAAGAATTTTTCCACTCCTTTTCCCTTTCGCCGATGATCAAAGCTTTATAAGCAATTAAATGCCTTGAATGCAGGCATAGAAAAACAATCATAAGCTACATAATTGTTTTTAATGTTATAAAGCACCAACTGTTCTTCTATGTGAAACAACATAGCCGTTCATTCTTCATGTTATATAAGAACTTATCTTTTAGTCATTGTGCAATTAATAGGCAAAAAATAAAAAGATGTAAGAAACATTAAGTTTGCTTCTTCCCCCTTTTAACTTGTAACGAACTCACTTTTTTTACTGTGGAATATCCCTCTAAAACTTAGCTACATGGCTAAACAAATACCATAGCATCTGTGGCATATAAGACATATCATGTGAAGCATCTTTTTGACTATCAAGCAACCAAAGCTTCAAGAAAAGGAAAAGGCTAATAGTTATTACCAAACGTTCTCTTTCAGAAGGCTTCCCTGCAAAGCAACTGGCTTTAATTCTCTTGATAGCTACATCAGAACCTTTCCATTTGCCATGATAAACTGCCCCATATGTTCCAGAGCCTAATTCTCGGATCTCCTCTAGATCATCATTTTTAATAGTCTGAAGGTAAAATGCAAAGATCATCAGAAATAAAATAGTAAGAGACCATGTGTGAACAATGTAGATAATTCAATGATCTTAAGAAAAAATAGAGAAAACGAAATTAAAGTTAATATGAGGAAAAGGGTAAAGAAAATAATGACCTGTAAGCCTCTCGCAATGGCTTCTGCCTCAGCCTTTGTTGGCTCAATTTTGGAGGGGGGTATGGTGTCATTATCATAATCCAATTCCAACTCGCCATGTGCATTCTAGAGTGCAAACAGATATTAGAAAGGGAAAAATATAACATTGCAAAATGTTCCTTAATAAGGAAAATTTTTTTCAATCTCACCACTGATTCAGATTCATTTGCAGCAGCTTCTTTTTCAACTGTGCCACCATCTTCAACTTTGGCTTGCACTTCTTCAACCTTTTCTAAAGCTGCTTTTTTAACTGAAGCAACAAACTCCGGTATTAAATTCAAACGGTTTACAGATAGCTTTGAATTTTCAGCAGCACTAGGATCTTTTTCATCAGGTTTTGCCTGCTCATCATCCTTTTCAGCAAGTTTTAAGCAATTTGAAACGCTAGACTCAAAGGATGCTATTTTAAATTCACTTTTAGTAATTTTGTTTTTCTCCAGACAGCACATACTTGGAACGTCAGATTTTTTTATCTTTGCTACATTATTTGCTTCTTTATCTTCAATGGGAACAATTTTCTCCTCAATCATCAAAGCTCCAGTGGCATTAGAATCATCTTGCAATTTTGGATTGATACTGGAAACAGATTTATCATGTACTAAAGTTGACGGTTGATCAGGTAACTGAACAGGATCTGTGGAAGTGGCACAATTTACCATGTCTTGTGGGGATTGAGCTGGTCCCATAGTAACAGAGTGTTGAGTTTCCTGACCATGAGGACCAAAGTTCACCTTGGGAGGCTGGGCATAATCATTGTCTTGAGCAGCAGTCCCATCAAAACCCAGCATCTTTTGTGAAGACTCAACCCAAGGACTTTGATTATCTATTGTAACACAAAGCCTTTCGCTTCCTTCTACCGGACCCTTCGAAAATGCTGAATTAACTGCAGAATTTACTTGCTGGGGTAAGCCAGATGCTTCATAAGCAGGAGCACCAAGAGTTGGGTTCTGAACATTTCGGCATAAAGACTGTGAATGTACATGTCCATGTGACACTTGGTAGATATTATCTCCTCCAAATGGGTAAGGATAATTCCCATAGCGGACTCCACGTTCTTCAGGAGGAATGTGCATGTGGGGTGAAGCAACCACAGCTTGATCGTGAAACACTTCATGCCCATATTCGGAACCAGTTAGGTAATGAACATAATTTGAGGGGAGCTGATGGCCATCAGCCAAACTAGCATGCCCAAGCGGTAAATTCATGCCAGCACCATCTACAACATAGTGGTCATTCAATCTTCCAGCTCCATGTACAGGATTTCTCACTTCCTCAATAGGAGGTTTCAATTGGTGCTGCAAAACCCATCCTCTTTCATGACTGCGTGTTTCACCATAAGCAGAACAAGGATCAGTTTGATCTATGGAACAAAACCCATGATGCAATCTACCATCTGCATTCAGCATGAATGCTTCCCGGTTTGGGGGGCACTCAGCACAAGGATTATTTATCTGAGGTACACCATTTTCCACGTTGGTCTGCTCTAAAATTGGTGGTTGATTTCTACTAAAAGTAGCCATACAGTGCTCGCAGATGTGGTTCCCTTCATAAACACCATGACCATGAAGTACATTACCAGGAAAACCACCAGCCTTATCACCAGAAATAGCTCCAGTAGGCATCCATACAACATTATCTGAAAACTGTGGCTGGTAATCATATTGGAGATGATGATTTAAATGCTGCCGCACGTAATCTTCAGGCATTTGATCCAAGCATTTGTCTGGTACTTCTTGAAATGGTACTCGGTAACGAGCAGAAGATGGTGAAGGTGGAAATTCTGATGGTGTTCTGGGATCATGATGTCCGTGGTGCCTAGGAGAATAGTAAGCAGGACTCCACGGACCTTCCATTTCATTGTATCTCTGAGGAACTGGTTGCTGGAGTTGCCCAGACCCCATATGAGGAATGGTAAGATGATGCAAGTTATAAGGCGGCATCAACATATCACCAGTCCTCTGGTTATGAAGGCCAGCATCAATACTCATACTGTTAAAGAATTGTTCTGCTAAATGAAAATCATCGGAAACTGGAGCCATCACAGGAGAGTCGCTCTTTCTAAAATCAGAACCCTCATTTAAACTGTTCAAAGCGTCCACATACCTCCTCTCAGTCTCCCTCCCATCCCCATCAACATAGTGTGATGAACCATCTTGGTCAGGATGCGAAAATAAAAAAATCCTAAGCCTAGTGAACCCTTCGGCCGAACCCAACTTCTCATACTCTTCCATCATGTTAATCACATCGTCATCATTCACAACTGACACTAAAGCATCAAGATCCTCATCTGGCTGCTGATATTTTAAAACCGCTGCTCCATCATAGAGCTCCCTCATCTTACTCATCAATTCCTCATAACTAATATCTCTGGGCACGCTAACGATACGCGTTTCTCCACCAACATACCTCAATTTCCCATCTTGAGGTCGAGGCAAAATGCTACCTAAGAAACTACACAAGAATTTTACACGCGGGGTTTCATCATTCGGACCAGGGGTGGAGGAAGCCAAGGCAGATGCCGCCGGGGTCGATGAAGATGAATCCATGAAATAGACAGCTTGATTATTATGCTGCTGTTGATGATCAGCTATTCCTTTATTACACATGGGAATTTTTGCAGCTCACACCATGTAATGCAATTCAACAGCATGGAAGACTCTGACCAAAATGTAAACATACAAGTTCACTAATTTCAACTCCAGGAACAGATTGATTCTCCATCCAATAACTCAAAAAAGAGTACCAGAAATCAACAAATCTCTCAAATTTCAAACACCCAGAATGCCAAAGAAGAACCTAAATAGAATCCAACTAAGCAAAAAAAAAAAAAAAGCTACCAATCAACTAAATCCATCACCAACAGCTGAAACAAAACCCAACGAAAAGCTTCCAAATTTAGTAGTTTTAAGATTCAATGAAAGAAACCCAAATCTGCTTTAGTCAGAAACAAATCGAATCCAAAACCACCAAAAAAAAGTTACCTGAAAAATGGTTATTGTCAAAAAAAAAAAAGATTGAAACTTCTATTCTATTTCTGTCTCCCTCCTTGACCGGCTGATCAAAGAAAGAATAATGAATAATATGGGGTTGATCTAATGAGAAAGAAGAAAAAAAAAAAAGAAAAATTGGAGGAAAAAACAAAGAAATGGCGAAGGTGAAAGTGAAGGCGGAGCGGCATAGCCATAAATTAGCCCATAGGCAAAGGGGGAAAGAGATTGGGGAAGTTGTTTGGAAGGATGCCAACTTCCAAGTCTGTACGCCAGGCAGTGCCCACGTGGCACAACCATCTCCCCCCTTCCTTTGCCTTATTTATATCTTATCACTTCTCCCTCAACGAAACGAAACGAAACTAAACTCAACTCAACTCTTTCCATCCATTTTTTCCCCCCTTTTTTTTCTTCGTATAATAAAATTATTTCTGTTTGGCCATCCTCTAGACTCTAGTCTAGACTGATGGAGCATCAATTTTATTTTTTAGATTTTTCCTCTTTTTCGTGTATTCAATGTGAATAGTTGGAAACTAGAAAGTTTTTTTTTTTTCTCTTTTCGTTTCATGTTTGATTTAGGTAATTTTATTTAAATATTAATTTTTTATTTCTTTAAATGCGTTGATAAAAAATATTTCTCAAAATATGATTTTTTTTTCTTTAGATTTAGTTGAGAAATTGCTTGATAAATCAATGATTTACTAATTGGTAATTTTTTGTGAGTTAATAAGTAAATTTATCATCATATTATAAATTATAGGCAAATATTAAAATTTATCACTATAATTTGTTTTAATTAATATTAATCATTGTACTTTTGAAATTAAGATAAATTTGCCACTTTATTTTTATATAATTAAATTTTGCCACTAAGCTTTATTTTTTAATTAAATTTTGTTACTCAATTTTGATTTTAAAATATTTGAAGATAAAATTAATATAAAAAATTTAACATAAAATTTTTATCTAATAAAAAAATTAACGCTTAATTTTATTATCATCCTTTATTTATTAATTTGTAAACCTTAATTATTAAAATACAATATTTAAAGGAATGTTTATTAAATTTTGTCTTAAAATCATACAAAGTCAAAGTTGAATGATAAAATTTAATTAAAAATGAAAATTTAGTGGCAAAATTTAATTAAAGAAAAGTAGAGTGAAAAAATTCAATATTAAGTTAAATTATATTAAAAATTGCATTTAATTCAAAAGTATAATAATAAATATCAATAAAAATAAAATAGAATGACAAATTTTAATATTCATGTATAATATGATATCAAATTTACTGACTTTTTTTATGTGATAAGGTGATCCCCTATGGTGTAGACACCAATTGAGCAGGCGAGTTTCCACCCCAGTATAAAAAAATACATATTAAGAGTAAGGCTCTCGAGCCTTGCATATTGTGAGCCATGCCACAATTCTGCCCCTTCGATGGCAGAAATAATTGGGGGAGATCTGTCAATTCTCGCATATGATGGAGTTCCCCGTCTTCCTTCTTTGTTCATTACAAGAGAGGAATTAAAATTTATTATTTTTAAGTATTTTTTAAGTTTTTAGTTTGAAAGACTTACACGACTTCATTTTTTAATATATGATTTATTTTTGTAGAAGTTTAAATTAGTTTTTAGGTATGATTATATGAGTTTAAATTTTTTTAAGGCATGATTAATTTTTATTTGTAAAAGTTTAAATTTGTTTTTGGGTATGATTATACGAGTTTTTTTTTAAATATAAAGAGGAAAGAAGTTTGTACTCAACCTTTAAAAGTAGGGAGATGGTTATATCTTAGCCACAAAAGATAAGGGAAGATGTTTCTATCTAAGCCTTGAAAATTAAGGAGTTTTAAAGGTTATACCTTGCCTTTGAAAGGTAATCAATTCAAGTTAGTGAACTTGAAACTCCTCGATAAGTGAGACCAAGGGAAAGGACATAGGCAAGTAAAGCCAAACCTCTATGAATCATCGTGTTTGCTTTTCTATCCCTTACTCATTTATCTTTTTTATTTCACTATCTTGCAAGTCCAAGTTATTCACGATTTCTCAACTTACATATTCAAAGTTTTAATTAAAAAAAGTTTTTGAGAAATCAATTTACCCTTCTTGATTTTTGTCACCACATTTAAAGTTTAACATAGTTTGACACTTAACTACTAATTATGGTTTCAAGTTTAGGAAAAATGATAATAGTTGCTCAATTATCCTAAATGACATGGTCTATTGATCGAGCAGATTGTATAATGGCCTATTTGTAATTGATCCAGAGATACCTACACTCAACATAAAAGTGAAGAAAGAAAAGAAATATGATCCAAGAAAGACTTATATCTAGCAATGTTGCCTTACAAAATAAAAGAATTTTAAAGATGAGATAAGGGAAAACTAAAAGATGATCTTAAATTTGGTAGTAATGGGGACAAATGTCATATTTAATTTAACAATATTGGGGATGAGTGTCATCTCTAATTCAATATGATTAGAGATAAATGTTATCCTCAAAACTTTTCAATGACAGTTTTAAAGAATGATTGTTAGAGCTGATTTTTTGCTCCTAAAGCTTTTAAGGATAATTTTTCAATTTTTTAGAGACAATTATTGATTGTTCTCAATTTCTCTAAATTTTTTAGTGTAGGCTTTGGACATATGAGACTCGAGTAGCCGGTAAACAAGCTACCTCAACCCATTTGACAATAAATCATATGGGACATATGAGTTTTATCTCTTTGGCAAGGTGACCAAGGCTCCCTTCATTGGTAAAGGTGAAAAGGCTATTGTTTTTCATTAGGCCTAATACATATAGATGTATGTGGAACAATGACCATGATGGCTAGGAATAGGTATTCCTACTTCATTACCTTTAACAATGATCACTTTAGGTATAGGTATGTGTACTTAATAAAGAAAAGTCTTAAGCTTTTGGGATTTTAAAAAAGTTTAAGGCTGAAATAGAGAAACAAACCAGTAAAAGAATTTTATTTCTTAAATTCGTTAAATAGTAAAGTATTTAAATCAGGAATTCTTAGATCAATTGATAGAAAATGGTACTCTATCACAATGGTCTCCACTTGGAACTCGATAACACAATAGAGTATTTAAAAGGAGAAACCAAACTTTTTTAGAGATGATTCATTCCATGACGTCTAAGGTTGGCCTTTCAATATCCTTTTAGGTTTATTCCTTATAAATTGTTACCTATTTTCTGAATAAGGTTCCAACCAAGTCAGTAGATAAACACCATATGAGATGTGGTATGGTAAAAGACTATTGTTGTTTTATCTTAAGATTTAGGTTGTCTTGCTTATGTGGAGTGAATAGCACCTAACAAGCTTGGAACTAAATTAGATAAATGTAAGTCTATGGGATGACCAAAAGAAATGAATGAATATATTTTTACAATCTGACTAAACAAAAAGGTGTTTGTCTCAAATACTCTATTTTCTTGGAAAAAGAGGTTCTATGGATGATTACAATAGGAGTAAAATTGATCTTGAAGAAATTCAAAAACCACAAGCTCACAATCCTACATCTTAACATCCTTTACCATCGCTGTCGATGAAGTGCACTTGATTTAAAAATAGTGGATGAGAAAAAAAGTGTTTCTTGGATTCAGATTGGGGAAAATTGTCAGACATATCTCTAATTTGACAGACTTTGGTGACCACTACAAAGTGGATAGAAAATTAGAGTTGCCACTGATTATTTAGGATAGGTATGATCGAATACCCATTAAAATCAATACTTTAAGTTACAAAACTCAAGGATTCGATTCTAGGGTTTGTGTGTAACAAATTTCAATAAGCAAGTTTGAGAGTCGGTTACTCACAAAGAAGGATTAGTACCTATATAAGGACCTAAATTGGTAACATCTACCATAGATTATCTCTATCTTACTTTTTTCAATTTTAAGATGTCATTATCTTTTGTCCAATTCCCTTTTTATCATGCATTTTTTAAAATAATAAATCCTAGTTTTATAATAACAAGCTTGAATTCCCCTAACGTGTCCTTGGAAGATGGGAAATAGTTTTTTAATAAAATGTTCTATAGGTTTGATTTTAAAAGGATGTTCTGTGTAAGTACTAAAGGGATATTGACATAAAACATTGCCTCGATAATTTTTGAGAAATTTAGTTTAAAAATATGAATGCAAAATTATCACTAACAACTGAAACCTTTTAGTAAGGCATAAAGAAAAAATAATAAATATTGCATAGAAATAAGACACACGAGGCATGGAAAGAAGGGTAGGTTGGAATGTGTCTAGTAGTTATTGTCGCTTATCTGGGAATAACTAATTAACAACTTGGAGATGTGCTTGGATTCATAGGGCATTGAGGCACGAAAATTAAGGATTGGTTGAAAATTTTGAGCAAACTTGGGAGCAAGAAAATTTAAATTTTGGTTAAATCTTGAAAAACAGGGTTGAAACAAAACTGCATTGATGAAAATTTGGTAAGTTCGTGAAAATGAGATATTTTTAGGTATTTTTGATAGAAAAGTGGATCCTAGGCTAAAATGAGGAATTAATAAAAAGTTTTAAATTAATTCTTTGAAAATAATTCAACATTAGTCCGAGCCTAGTAACACCCGTGCATGATTTAAGAATCAATGTATGTATTAATTGGACTTATCGTGAGGCATTTGAAAGCCTCAGGAGAAGGATATGGGATGATCACCTAAAGATGCCTAAGACTAAAAACAATGACTACTTTACATTTCTGACTTCTTGATTTTATTTGGGGTTTATCCTAGGGTTTCAAGGGCAAATGAGATGTTGTCGAATAGTTAACTTAACAAGGATTAATATAAAAAATACTCAAAAAATACTAGAGAATCACTTTCTAGGAGAAAATATATTTTTTGAAGTCAGACTCGGTTTAGCATTAGCAGTAGATGTAGGGAAATGAGTGCAGCACACTTTGAAAAATTGCCTTGAATTTATTCAAACACAAAATGTCATAAATAATACCTTTTCAAAAAAGAAATTTCATGCAGTTTTCAACAATAATATCTAAAAAAAATCCATAAAAATGATTTTTAGGGGTAAAAAATGATTCGAATTGAAGTTAGATCGCTAGTTATCATAACATGGCTTGGATACGATCTTGACTAGTTAGACTTAAAAGGTGAGTGTACCCCTTAATCCTATATATATATATCTGTATATCATTATTTTTTTATTTTAAAAGCCATATCATTATTATCTTTCTATTTTTGGGGATTAAATCATCGAGATGAATTACTCACTCGACATAATACTAAATAGTCATTATGAAATGACCATTTATCTTGGAGTAGCCACTAATCTATTTTGGGCTAGGTGAGATTTGTTACCTATTAGAGTTCATATTTTGAGCATTAAAAACCCATGAAAATAAGCTCCAACATCTGCGTGAATACTATAGATCACATGAAAGGGTCCGAGAGTTGGTTACAAGTATGAGTAAGGATCGATCATTCTCATGATGCTGGATAATCAGTACCTTATTAATTATGTGTTAACTTAATTTTGGTGTTTATTTAGTTTCAATATTTGATATTTAATTATAATTCCCGTATATCAAAATAAAATTTCTATGAAATAAACTTATTATTCCATTTAAGAAAATCAGGTTTTTAATTTTTTTGAAAATCTAAATATCTTACACACCCTATCGGAGGATCAGAGGAACACAAAAGTTTTCATTATTCTCTTTTGCACCTTATCAGAGAGTTAGAGGAATATGAAAGGTTTTCAAAAATCAAAATATCCTTTGCACCCCACCGGAGGGCTTGAGGAATACGAAAGGTTTTATTTTTACAAAATTCAAAAAATCTTGATTTTCTTGTTGTTAAAAGGATATCTCATTATTAAAATAATCTGCGAAGCCCTTTCTCTATGCCAGTAGAAATTCAACGTACCACTTTAACTCAGAGACATTACCTTAATTTTATAACTTCCAATTTTATGAAAAATAATAAAATTTATCCTAAGACCTAGTGTTGACTACACATAAGAAACTAGATTTAAAGATCTGAATATGGTTGATAAGACCAAAATGTCCCCTAAAGTACCTTTGACATGAAAGTATCCAAGTAACTTTAAAGGACTCTGTTCTTAATGCAAAATTACAAAAATGATCCTAGGGGTTTATCTTCAATGCGAAAGTATCCCAATAACTCTAGAGGACTTGATATCACTATAAAAAATACAAACCTATCCCTAATATGCACATTTGACGTGAAAGTATCTCGATGATCATATAAGACTTGGTTCTAAGATAAATTATCAAAATATTCATAAATCGTACCTTTAATATGAAAGTATCTCGGTAATCCTAAAAAACTTAAAAATGATAAAACTAACAATTTTATCCTAAATGGGTAACTTAAATATTAAAAAATGACCTAAAATGCAAAAATTACTAAAAGGTCTCTAAATTTCTCAAAATTACATTTTAAGCCTGAAATGGTTAATAATGCAAAAATGTCCCTAAAATGACCAAAATATCCTAAATGGGTAATATGATATTAGAAATGACCTTTTAACTCTAAAATATAAGGTTTTACCTGATGAACTCCAAGCTTTTCTAGCTTTGCAACTTAGTTCCTACATGATTTAAACTCATAACTAAACATCAAACACATCACAAAAAATCATAAAAATTATACTAGAAGTCATAAGAACCATTCAGCCAAGTACCTTTGGCCTTGGAATAATTTATTCAAGTTTTGCAAATAAGGCCATAAACTTTTTAAAATTGCAAAAAGACCCCAAAAAATTATAAAAATGTATGGTATACATATAATTATGTGAAAAATGCATGAAAAACACTCTTAAGACTTTATGAAGCATTCGGCCAAGCATGGTAGGCCTTGAAATAATTTTGTTCATTTTTACAATTCAGTCTCTAAACTTTCTATAATTACAAAATGGCCTAAAATATAAAAAACTTCACACATAAACCTATAAATGGTTCGGCCATCTTGGGAAATACCCTTCTAAGGCCTTAAAATTTTTTGTAAAATTATTTTAAGGCCCTGTAAGTTTTAAGCGTAACAAAATAGTCCAAAATATCATGAAATTAAGCATGAAAAATTATCCAAGGGCCATAATCATTTTCGGCCAACATTTATAACAACCAAAAAACAATTCTTTCCTCCACATAATTTCACAAATATCAGCAAAAAGATATGTCCTAATTTTTATCAAGCTTAAATATGCATTAAAATCATGAAAAATAATGAACATATCAACAAGTTTCAAATTAAATCAATATGAAAATATCAAGAAAAATAGCATAAAATTATATACATTATATCACAACATCACTTCCACAACAAACATGTATTTACATGATGAAAATCAAGCTATTGTCAATAAAAATCAAATTTAAAAATTATATCAGGGAACTTTAATCATGGCCTTTACACTTGGCCTTTAAACATAGATCAAAATCCATGAGCATAATAATCTATAGGCTCACTAAAAGAAAGAATCATGCATGAAATGAATAAAAATTAAAGCTTTTACAAGAGAAACTACCTTAAAAAGCTTGAAAACTTAGAAAATTTTTAGTGTTTTTAGTTTTTGTTTTTTTTTTTTTTTTTTTTGCTTATGGAACATTAAGCTCTCAAAATGAGCCATCCTACCTTCATTCATAAGGGAAGGGATTCAGCTAAGGGGTGAATAAATCCCCTTGTCCTAATGCCTTCTAGTATTTTCTTTTTATTTTTTTTGATTTTTTGTTCATTTTAACTTTTTAGATTTTTTTTTTTAAGGTTTCAATAAGATTTAATTTTATAGTCATCAAATCTTAGTCAAAACTCTAACGCATGAGAATTCTTGTATAATTGAAATCATGCATGAAATGAATAAATATTAAAGCTTTTACAGGAGAAACTACCTTAAAAAGCTTGAAAACTTAGAAAATTTTTTAGTGTTTTTAGTTTTTTTTTTTTTTTTTTTTTTTTTTTTTTTTTGCTTATGGAACATTAAGCTCTCAAAATGAGCCATCCTTCCTTCATTCATAAGGGAAGGGATTCAGCTAAGGGGTGAATAAATCGCCTTGTCCGAATGCTTTCTAGTATTTTCTTTTTATTTTTTTGATTTTTTGTTCATTTTAACTTTTTAGATTTTTTTTTTTTAGGTTTCAATAAGATTTAATTAATTTTATAGTCCTCAAATCTTAGTCAAAACTCTAACGCATAAGAATTCTCGTATAATTGAATTATCAAACTCTGAAATTGAACATACTAATTCATGAAATTTCAAAAATTTAGAAAAATAAAATTTTAATTGCAAATTTCTTAAAAAAATGAAATGAAAGGACTAAATTGGTAAAAAATTAGAAATTATAATTTGATAAATTTAATTACGAATATAATCACAAAAAGGCCCAATTAAGTGTCCATATAAAAATTTTGGATCCTAAGAATTAATAAAAATTTTGGAGAGAGAAAAAATTATTGGGCGTTGTTGTAAAATAAAAATGGGCTAATTGGGCCTTGTTCGAACATAAAATTAGCTTGTTGGAATAATGAAAAATGGGCTTCGTAATCTTGTAGAGAATGAAATAGACTTGGTAGAAAATAAAAAAAATGAGCTTAGCAAACCTGTTGGGCTTATTAAGAAATTGATGGTCTTACTGGTAAAATTTGAAAGTTTTAGGCCTATTAAAGAATTTTAACCCAAAATAAAATTAGTAAATTTTTCTAGAAAAATTCCAAGTGTGAAACACTAAAAAATATTTTAAGAAATTTTATGTTTGAGAAAAAGGCAATTCAAAATCCTAATTTCATAAAATTTTATAAGAAAAAATCTTATAGAAAAAATTGATATTTAATAAAAATAAATCAGAATTTCAAAAAACTATACTCAAGATATTTTTTTGAAATATGTGAAAATATTTAAACTCAAATAAATTTTACAGATTAGAAAAAATTTGTATTTTGGAGAGAGAAAATTCCAAAAATATGTTCAAATTTATAAAAATGAATTAAATTTAACACATTACTTAAGATAATTAATCAATAAAAATAGTAAAGATGGAAACCTAAAATCCAGAGCAAATTTTACCAAAAAATTTTATGAGCATGCTACTTACGGTATTGTGAAAAATTGAAAATTAATGAATAAATTTGACAACTTGACATGGTATCAAATGTCAACATGGATTTTTCTTGAAATTTGTTGATTTTTTAGGGTGAGTATCGGCATAAATACTACACAGGCATTGGTAAAAATATACGATAGTCAAATCTAAAATTTCACAAAAAATCTTGAAAAAACTTCTTAAAAAAAAGAAATTTGACCATAACATCATATGAAAAAATCAATTTCCAAAATTTGAAAAAAAATATTTCAAAACTAATTTTTGTTTTAAATATTTGTCTTTTTTTATCTAAGATTTATTCTTTATGACCCTTGAAATTGCACTGTTTTCCATCATGTACATATGTAGTTATTTATACATGACTAAATTGGTTTTGAAAATGTGTAGTTTGCCTTGAGGAGGCTGACCTCTACAAGGTGACCATCAAGTTCTTAGTTTAGGATATTTAGGGCTATTAAAAAAAGGCTGGACAAAATTAAAGGTCTACACTAGTCTCATAAGTTCCAAACAACGTGGGTTTGAAAAATCATAACTCCCTTATTCAAGCTTGTTTAGAGGCAAATGAAGCTTGTTGGAAAGATAATATGATATCGTTCAATGGAAAAATACTAGAAAAATTCAGAAAGATCATTTGGGTTCAAAATTAATTTTTCAATTTGGGTAAGCTACTGCTAGTAGCTAAAACAAGGGAGCTTTTGGTTTTTGGGTTTGTTAACACTCGACTCGAGCTACGGACATATGAATGTCCAACTTTTATGGGTCTATGATAGTGGATTCACAGGCTCATTCTAAAATCCTAAACATGTGGGATAATAGAATGCCTATTAACCATGCCATTAGCAATTATATCTACAGGGCTTAAGATTGTTTTTAAACCAAACAAGGAAAATCGTGTTTTTTAAAGCTAGAAAACAATCTTTATTTGGCCTTATTTGGATTCGAATCCAAATATAAATAACTTCATATTACCCCAAGATTGAATAATTAATTTGTTAAAATAATTGACCAATATTAATCCCATTATTTGGGTTAATATTAATCCCAATATTAATCATTAACTTATAGGATTACATGAGGGTATGGATGGAAATTAAAGGATAATGAGGTTGTTTTTTAGTGCTTTCTGATAGCAGTGTTGATGGTTCGAGCAATAAGAATAGGCTAAGGGGAGGTGGATCTAAAAGAAAGATGGTTTATGACTTTTATGTTAGTGGTTTAGTCAGTTTGGTTACTGCTAAACTTAATAGTTTTTTAGCACAAAAGCTTTAAGTTCAATTATCTTATTATGCTTATATAAACTTGAGTAATGTGGTGGTGTTGGGCAAAATGGCCGAATGATTTTTGTTCAATGGAGGAGTTTGTTATTGAACCTAAGCACTGGTTGCTGGAGGTTAGGAAACAGAAATAGAAGGTTGATTAACAGTAGGAACTGTCGAGTAATGGATGGTGGAAGTTTAATGTAGATGCATCAATGAGGGGACAACTGGGACACATAGGGATAAGGGAGTACTGAGGAATTCTCTTAGCTATATGCTTGTTGTTTTCTTAGAAACTTTAAGTGTCATGGCGTCAAATGAACTAGAGGTATAGGTTGTACATAGGGTGTTGATGATGGCGAGTGGCAAGCAAAATTTTTATATGTTACAAGTTGAGATTAAGAGACATTTTGTGGTTGTTGTCTCATGGTGCAATACCTTTTCTTTGAGACCATGGCATTATTACAAATTTTTTTGACACATTGATAATATGAGGAAACGAATGTGAGGTTTCAAAATGTTTCATATGGTGATATCTTTAAACATGATGGCGAATCAACTAGCTAGGTATGAGGTGGATAAATTGAGCACTTTTTATGTATGGTTGTGATGTGAGGACTCATGAGGCATTATTTTAATTTTTTTATTTAAATGGTCAAGTGTATAGCAATTGTGATAGAAGGCTACATGACATGCTAGGGAGAACAAGTATAGAGGATTTCGGGTGGTTGATGTGATATTTGTATAGGTGTTTTTGGTTTTTTTTCAGGTTTTGTAAGCTGAACTTGTTTTTTATTTTGTTTTAATAATGACTTTAGTTGCTCAAAAAAATATTAATCTAACTTGGGGTGGTTTCCAAAAATTAGATTTAGGCATACAATAAGACAAGCATCTTGTCAAACATATCATTTACTAAAAATATAAATATGATACAAAACAAGCAACACAGGATAAGGCATCATCAAGTGACATTTTCACAAATATATTGTGATTAAGATGCAAGAAATGTCATGGATGAACCACAAATCACAAGGCAAGCAAGGGACATGGCATAAGCATTGTCGTAACATAATGAACATGAATCTGACATGCTAGACATAAATGAATAATTTTCTATTTCATTTTCTCATATTAGGACAGGATTTAATTGTTAAAGGAATCACATGTCCAACTTAACCCTAAATGGTCTTTACAAAATGACTAAATAACTTGGAGTTGCCACCAATCTTATTTTTGAGTAGGTAAGACTGGTCACCTATTAGAGTTCATATTTGGATGGTTAGAAACCCTTAACAACAAACCTCAAAGTCCACTTAATAATCCAAGATCCACATGAAAAAGGTTTAAGAGTTGGTTATGCAAGGAGTGAGATATATCCCCTCTACAACACCTATAAATTGGTACATATTAACTACGTATTATAGCTAAAGTCTCAATTATGGTCAGTTTTAATTTTTGATATTTAAATATAATTCTTATTTTTTGAAATTATTTATAATTAATATTATTATTTTTCATTTTAAGTGAATCAAGTTTTGCATATTTTGAAAATCAAAATATTTTTTATATACCTCTAAAAATCTCAAAGAAATATGAAAGTTTTATTTTTGGGAAATTAAAAATTCTGATTTATTCGTTTAAAGAATGTATTCCTTTGTTTAAAATAATTGATAAGGTGACTATCATAAACTAGAAATGCACTAATGGACTATTTTAAGTTAGAGATACTGCCTTATATTTTTAAAAAAGTATATATTATAATCCACATATATAGATATATTTAATTTTGGCATAGTATCATGAAAATGATTCCATATAGCATACATGAAATTGCAAAATGATCCTTTGATTACAGAAAATAATCTAAATGGACCAAATATGCATGGACATTATGAAATGGTTCCTAAATAATAGAAAATGATTTAAACGCATAAAACTTTGCATAATTCCTAATTCATGAAAAATGACTTAAATATCTCTAAAATGCATGAAAATTCCTAGATTATAGCAAACGACCTAAATGAGCTCAACATACATGAATTTGCATAAAAGTCTATTGATCATGGAAAATGACCTAAATGACTCCATCATACATCAAATTACATAAGAGTACAGATCATGGAAAATAACCTAAATGACCTCAACATGCTTAAAATTGCAAAAAAGTCCTTAGATCATGGAAAATGACCTAAATGACCCCAACATTCATAAAATTACATTAAAGTCCCTAGATTATGAAAAATAACCTAAATGACCCCAACATGTTTAAATTTACATAAAAGGCCCTAAACCATGGAAGATGACCAAAATGATCTGAACACTCATAAAATTGCATGAAAGTCCCTAGATCATGGAAAATGACCTAAATAACCCTAAAATGCAAGCAATCAGATGAATGGTCATAAAGCATGGAAAATGATTAGAGTGACCC
This sequence comes from Adansonia grandidieri, assembly GCA_038382065.1. Lineage (NCBI taxonomy): Eukaryota > Viridiplantae > Streptophyta > Magnoliopsida > Malvales > Malvaceae > Adansonia > Adansonia grandidieri. Next base: position 23,425 of record JBBYHK010063502.1, on the reverse strand, counting down.
TAAAGTGTAAAAAAGTTGTGAAATGATTCTAATATGCATGAAACATCATGGGATAATTATAAAATGGTCCCGAAAGTTTCAAACACTCCAAAATGCACCTATAGCATTTCTTTTTATCAATAAACATAAAAGCATGGTATCATACATGATATTTACTTGCAAAATACCTCGCCAATATGAACATACATGGATTATCATCTTGAATGGTGGTATGGTCATAATCATAATATTTTTAAGGAGAATGCATTGACATAAGAATCATGGTCATAATGTATAAAAATGTCATAAAAATGCATGTCATATATGATTTTAAACATAAAATAACCCATAAATATAAACATAGATAAGTACACTGACATGCATAATAATATTGCCATAATCATAGTATTTTCATGAAAAATGCATGGCCATGGAAATAATGGCAATAATGTATGGAAAGAACACAAAATACATGTATTATACATGGAATAACATATACGTATCATGAAAAGCCAAAATGAAATTACATCATGAAGAAAACTTAAAGAAAATCAATAACAGATAGAAAACTTGCACAAAACATTTGAAAAACAAATTTTCTTGATGAAAAATTGATTTTTACCGAACTTTAACAAAAACATAAAAAAAAATCAAAATGGCATTCTAACTTGTTTTTAACATCTTAACACAAATCAACACCTAAGCATGGCTTAGGATCACCAAGCTTTCATAAAAGAGAAAAGAAGGTGAAATATGAAATAAAAGATGAAAGAAGACAACCTTATGTAGAAACTTAAAGCTTTCTCTCTTTCATCCTCTCTTTTTCATTTTTTTTGCTTTTTCCTATCTTTTTTTTCTTTTTTTTATCTCTAGTTTTTTTAGTTGAAAGCTTTTGTAATCCACCCAAAGAACGTCTTCAAGGTGTTTAAAACACCTCTTTGGTTAATCCTTTCATCCCCATGCAAGTTTATCATATTTTGACAACTCAACCAAGCTTATTCAGAAGTAATCTCTCTATATCACTAAGTGGTCTAATCAAAGGTCAAAACCCTTCTAAATTGGGCATGATTTTAGTTGAGTTTGGTGGACAATCTCAATTGTAAGCTCTCAAAGAGAAACCAAATGGCCATATCTTAGTTCCATGCAAGAAAGAGCTTTTAATTTTAACCTAAATAGTGCTTTATTGAATCTCAGCTAAACTAGACTTGAGATGGTTAGGAGCAATCAAACTAGAGGCCATTTTGTTTTTAAACTCAATTAGCACATTAAGCTCATCTATTCTAAGCTTATTCAAGCTTTAATAGATAAAGCCATGTAGGTGGTTCCCATGCTTATGTTTTAACGTTAAAATGTTAATGAAGAACTTCTTGCATGGCAATAGAATGATCCAAGGTCATTAAAAAAATGAAATCTTGGGTGAAAAGCTTGTTCGTGATAGAAAACGTCATGCAATATTGATACATTTGGTGTTTGTATCGATACAGTTACTTTTAAAATAAAAATCAATGAAAAACACGACATTGTATAGATACAATGGAGCATTGAATTCATATAATACGGCCTTGTATCAATACAAATGCATGTTCTAGGCCCGAAGCCATCCAAACCCGATAATGTATTGATACATTAATGAAATGTATCAATACATCTTCGTAAAGTTCATGATAATGACATTTTTTTTATAATTATTCAACATGGTCCCTAAGCATTTCAAACCTTCCCCTTTTTCTACAATAATTATCCCTCTTTCACTTTCTATTTGTATTTTTGTTATTATTTTATATTTTATTTTATTTATTATTTTATGTTCTCCCAATAAATTCTAGGGATGTTACAAATTTTGGCCGAGAGAGGGAGATTGGTACATTTCAACATGCCTCTCGAATTGAGCTTTACTTGCCTAGAAAGGGCCTTAAGAAAATTAAATGTCTACAAGCATGATGTAGAAATCAAACATAATATGAAGGCATTAGCTCATGAATTAAAAAGGCTAGGTGAAAGATCATCAAGAATATTTAAAACAGATGTAAAGATGAACATATTTATATGAAATAAAAGCATCATTTCATGCTATACCAAAAATTTAAGCAAGAAATAAATATTATCGCATCATGATAAGTAATGATGTCATCAACCTCTATCTAAGAAAATGGCCATTGAAGTGAAGTAAAAGGGCATGAAAATTACTTTACCTTTTACTCAAATCAAGCCAATTTACTTTTGTTTTATAATTGCTTTAATGTCATAGCCCACACCTTTGATTTTTTTTTTTTATTTTATAGTTCTTCCAATCACCAAAGCTTCCTCTCTCTGTTATTTCTATTTTGCTTTTAATTTCTTCTACTTTTACTTTAATTCCCTTTTTTGCCATTTAGGTTTCTATGCGTATCAATGTCTTACAAATATAAATATAAGCATTTCATATGCATGTATGGCAAGTTAAACAATGACCTAGGCGAGGGGGTTTTAATTGGCATTTTTTTAAATAAATGGTGAGTCACCAAGCACTACTAGTATTCTTTCAACCTATGATTGGTTGATGTACCATGGTTGGGGACCAAGTAGCCATCCTATTGGCTAGTGCAACATAAATATTTTCATTAGACATTTATAAATACAATATAAAACAATCAAGGCATAATTAGGCATTATCTAGTGGCATTTTCACAAACATATTGTCATTAAGATGCAAGAAATGTCATGGATGAACCATACATCATAAAGCAAGCAAAAGACATGGCATAAGCATGATATGAAAATTAAATATAATATTAAGGTATCAGCTCATGAATTAAAAATGCCAGGTATAAGGATCATCAATAATATGTAAAATAGATATAAGGATGAACATATTTATATGACATGAAAAACATCATCTCATGCTTTATCAATATTCAAGCAAGAAGCAAACATTTTCACATTATGGTAAGCAAAGATGTCATTAGCTTCCATCTAATGAAATGGCCATTGAAGAGTAGTAAACGGGGATGAAAATTACCTTAGCCTTTTTCTCAAGCCAAGCCAAGTTACCTTAGCTTTTTTTATTTGCTTTAATGTCGTGGCTAACCCTCTTTGATTTTACATTTTTCTTGATTTTTTTATTAGCTTTTTCTCTTTCCAATTTCCATTTTGCCTTTAATTTCTTTTACTTTTACTTTAATTCCTTTCTCTAATGCTTATGTGGTTGTGTGCATCCATGTCTTGCAAAAATGAATATAAGCCTTTTACATGCATGTTTGGTCGACTGAATAATGACCTAAGGGAGGGGGTTTTAATAAATGGTGAGTCACCAAGTACTACTAGTGTGTTCTCAACCTTTGATTGGTTAACACACCAATCCTTGGGGACAAACTAGCCATCCTATTAGCTGGTCCAACATGAAAGTTCAATAATATCCTCCTTTAAACCATATTATGCCATGAAATGTCCTACCATTCTAGCTAAGTGGGCTTCTTAAAATATTAAGTGTAAAATTGACCCAACACCATTAAATAAAATAAGGTCTAAATAAATAAATAAATTTAACAAGCATATAGTCCATGTTTTATTGAAAAATATTTTTAATAAAGCTTAGCCTTAAATTAAATAATTTTTAGAGCAAAAAATATTGGAAATTTTGTGACCAAATTAATGGTGCAATTAGAGCAAAATGCCATAAATCAGGCCAAAATGGCTAAATGTATCGATATAACTAGGTTTATATTGATACATTTACACCAAATATATTGATACATTAGCCTTGGTATCAATACATTTGGCTTTGTATTGATACATTTTGATCCAAAAATTAATTTGAGGTACTTCCAAGGCCTTACATTGATACACTTGAAGAACGTATTGATACTTTCACTTTATTTTCAAACTTGGTGATATGGAGCCCTATGTATGAATACTTTATAGCAAGATACTGATACAATTAGTTGAAAATGTGCATTTTACTCACCCTTTGTTCCTTGATCACCTTACCTTAGCTTGGGATGATAAGAATTGAATCTAGGCTTAGACATTTGACCTTAATGATGCCCCAAAATGCTTGTATAAAGGTTTAGACAAAGTTTGGTGTCAACATTATGGAATTAGAGTGTAGGGATAAAGCATCTTATGCTCCACTCGAAACTTAAGAAAACATGTACTTTGCTTATATAGTAGGATTAGGCAAGCTTTAAAGGCAAATGGTTTTCTTATGGATTAAGATAACTTGCCTGTGACACTAAAACTACCATTTATGGAGAATCAATGTTTGACATTGATTTTGTAAAATGGCTTGAAGTCTCAAAATTTGAGTCGATATACGAAGGTTAACCATGTACGATTTTTGGTTGACCTATCCAAAGGGATAAAACTTATAGGGTGTAAAAAGGTTTTTAAGAGAAAAGTCGATGTGGATGGCAACATGCAAACATTTAAGGCTAGATTGGTGGCAAAAGGTTATAATCAAGTTGAAGGCATTAATTATAAAGAAACCTTCCTATCAGGTGCCATGGTAAAATTCATTCAGATAATGCTTGTTATTATTGCATACCTAATTATAGGATATGTAAACGGATGTAAAAGCTACATTCCTTAATAGGAACTTGTAAAATAAGGTGTATATGACACACTTTGATGATTTTACATTTAGTTATGTATGAATTAGGTATACAAACTAAGAAAGTTTGTTTATAGATTAAATTAAGCTTTGTAAAATTGCAACATTAGATTCGATGAAGTAATTAAAAAATTTGGCTTTGAAAAGATCTTAATAATATGTGTGTCTATAAAAATGTAAACGGGTAGGCTATCATTTTCTTATTACTATATGTTGATGACATATTACTTGTGGGAAACAATATACTAGTGTTGTAGGGCATGAAGGTTTGGTTGTCCATATTACTTGTGGGAAACAACATATTAGTGTTGTAGGGCACTAAGGTTTGGTTGTCCATAAAATTTTCCATAAAGAATGGGAAAATCAACAGTCATTATAGGAATTAAGTTCTATAGAGATAGATTGAAATGACTACTTATTTTTCTAAATCATTTTACATAGGTAAGGCGCTAAAGAGGTTTAGCATGGAAAACTCCAAGAAAGAAAGCTAACTTATGGTACAAGGTGTACATTACTTGAAAGAGATGTGTCCCAAAACAATAGATGGGAGGACATAGATGTATGAGATTCCATATGCTTGGGCAATTGGATTTAACGTGTACGCCATTTTATGTACTAGACCAAATATATTATATGCTCTAAGTGTCATGAGCAGATGCCAAAACAACCCTGCTGATATTCACTAGAATGCTATGAAGAATATACTAAAATCTAAAGATATCTTTCTAATCTGTGAAGAGGCTAAACTTTTGCTATCTTCCAACCTGATTGGGATGATAATAATTGCAAAGAAGTTATGTATTGATCTTTCATAGTACAATAGTTAGTTGGAAAAGTTTCAAACAAGCTATGACTACAGACTCAATGACTGAAGGCAATTACATCTCTGCATGTAAAAGGTTATTTGAATAAAGAAGTTCATTACTAAACTTGGTGTGTTCCCAAGCATTGTTGATCCAGTGCCTTATCACTATGATAATAATGGAGCCATCGTGTAAGCTAAGGAACAAATGTCTTCCAAACATGTGTTACTAAAGGTATAGTGCCATTAAAGACTTTATCGAAAGACATGATGCTAGTATGGAATGAGTACCCACAGAGGACAACTTAGTTGATTTTTCACTAAAGTTTTGCCCCAATAAAAGTATGATCACCATATAAGAAAGATAGGGCTTAAATGAATAGGTGATTTGCTTTAGTGCTAGTGGGAGATTGTTAGTGTTAGCTTTTGTATACCAATTGCATTTGCTTGTAACACACTAGCAATTTAAAATTTTCATGTAACATACGTTATATCTTATTAATGTAAATAAGGTATTTCTTATCCATAGCTTTATAATAATTGTTATTATTTTGTTATGAAGATAAAACTTGTGAAATACATGGCCTTGCAAAAGAATTGTAAAGTGTTACAATTACAAGATCCTTATGCATCAAAGCCATGCTTTTAAAAATGTTACTAGTCATCGTATTGTCAAGATAGGGCATTGATAATGCATCAAAATTGGCATATGTTAAGCCTGCACGCATATGATGCATGCAATTGATCTTATGATTCAAAGTGTTATGATAGTTGAGGATAACATATGAGTGCTTCTTGTAAGAACAAGTTCATTGAACTTAACCTGTTATGATAGTTCCATTTTGGTAGTTCACTTAAGTGTTTATGAAAATAATCTCATGTGTCTATGAAAATAATTTCATATGTTATTAGTGTAAATGATCTTTAAACTTGTGACACCAAGTCACCTTGTATGCAAATTCTCATACTTAGAGATCATCATGATCTAGTCCACTTTGATGGATGCCTAAGGTAGGGTTGTTTTGGGTATGACATAAAGTATACTAAAGGTGGATGAATGGTCCAATGAGGATTTATCACTTCAAATGATATGAAAGGACATATTTCATTTTTTCTGGCTCATGTTAACTTATAAATTCTTGGCTAAGAAAACATTGATTTTGAAGTCAACACATAAGGCCTGCAAGATTGATATGGAAATGGTTAAGAATAGAAACTCAACCATGCTTTTACCTTTCTAGTAATACATGATGGAAGGATTGAATTGCACTAAGATACTGTACATTGAAAGGCTTGTTAAAATCAATTTGACTCTTTTTGCATGTTGGGTGGCTATAATGCATTGCTAGATGCTAATCGTAGTCTACAAATATAAATGTTCTTAAATGAATAATTTATATTTATTGTCAATATAATGGAGCCTAATGGATCACACACATAAAGGTAGTTTTGTGGAATTAAATTGAGACTAGGCTTAATTACTTAAAGAGTACAAGTATCAGGTCCAATTTGAATTGTTCAAGGCCTATGGTTAAAAGTGCAATTACCCCAAAAGCTGATATCATTTTTACCCTTGGTATTTAAACCCTACTTTAGCCATCCCTTGGTATTCAAACTTAACCTAGTATGCCATTTCATCTTCTTAGAAAGAAAATTTACCACTTGTATTCCTACATCACCTCTCTACAGATTTGGAGAAAAATATTTCTTTTCTCTTCCTTGAGGTTTAAGATTGTGGAATCATTGCCTAAGAAAGATTTTCGAAACCCAAACTGCTAGCACAATTCCCAGTAAAGTGAAGTCTCAGCCTTTCAAAGGTTTGTTAAGTACAATGTATGGATCACGCGTAGATAGCTTTGGTTTGTGACAATGGGGCTCAGTGGATAAGAGTGAAGCAAAGAATAACACTAATCCAATATAATGGTACCTTCGAATTAAGATTTAGTTTTTCAGATCTCAAATTCTTTCTGTGATTGGTAGATCAGTTAAAGGCTTGTGAAAAGATCGGTTTACACTATTTGGTTTGTTCTATTATGTCACCTTTATGCTTTTTTAGTTTTATATTTATTTTTGTTTTAAACCGATATATCTAGATTCAAGCAGCAGACACACGATGTCTAAGAGTTGATCTTGCATAAGTAATACAAAAATTATTAGGTTTTTGATCTTCATTAATTAATTAATATTGAAAAAAATATATTTTATATATAAATAATTTCAAACATAAATTCTTTTATAAGTTAATTATACAAACTAATCTTTTAATTGAAATTTTTTCTTTCTTTATAACTCTCAAAATTTACTTAAAATAATTAATCTTAAAATTATTTATATGATAAACTAAATATTTTATTTTGGAAATGTATAACTGGATCAATGTAATATAATATATCCTCTTCTTTCTTTTCTATAACTTAAACAAACAAGGCATTTTCATAATCCTTTCCTTTTCTTTATTTTAGCTATCTGAATAGGGAAATAGAGTATTATTTCAACCTATCTTTATCTTTCCTTTGCTTTTCTTTTCTTTACCAAATACAATCGTAATGACTTTATGAAATATGTTGTTATTTGTTCATATTTTCTATAGTAGAGTTATTAATTATATATATTTAGATTTTATTAAATTTTAGTTGTTTCAAATTGGTTTGACTTTTTTAATAATTAAATTTATAGTAATTTAATATTTTCATGTTTTTGTAGGCTCAAAGCTTTAAAGAGTTCTTCAGGTGCGATAAAAAAAAATGAAGAAGCAAAGTGGCAACAACCCACTAGTTTTCAAAATTATATTTTTTCACATGAAGTTTCTTCTTCCAAGATTTTGATAATTTATGGATAGAACTTTCTAGCACCTAAATTAGGGTTGAAGACTTAGAATGTTAGCTTATTTTTTACCCTTAGTTCTCTAAAGAGGAAATGAGCTGCCATAATATTCAAGAGGAAAAGAGAGATTTTGGAGACTTGAAGACTAAAACCAGCCAATCTTAATTTTCTCTTTTCCCTTAATCTTATTTATCTTTTTTGTAATATTTATAACGATGAAACTCTTTAGTTTTAAAATTTTTTGAATTCATCATGAACTAAATATATTTTTCTAGGGTTGCAATATAACTCAAATGTAGTTTGAAATATTTTATTGTCTTTCCTGATTTTAATAATATTTGAGTTGTTTATTCAATCTTGTGCTTATTCTACTAGTTGCTTTGTCACGCATTGCATTGATTTTGTAAACTTACATGAAGTTTGAAAAGGAAATTTTATGTTTAGACAATAACTGAATGACATGTGTTTCATATTCATTTATTATGATAAATTATTTGCATGTAAGATAGGAATACATGAACATGCATGTCTTGTGTAACCAATTTAGAATATATACTTAATGAGTTTCCCTTTAATTCAATTTGCATAATAGGTTATGAGAGATATTTTTATAACATCATAGAAAGATATTTATAAATAAATTAGAATTTTAAGTTAATAACCCATTGTTATTAGCTAAGAAGGTAAATAAGTTCAAATGAATTATTGAGGGAAATTGTAATCCTAAGTTTTTATTATTGATTAATTAAATTCAATTATTTTCCTTGTTAGTAAGTTAAATTCAGTTTACCTAGTTTATAACTTTTAATCGTTTATATGAATAAATTTAAGTTGTCTTAATTTTAGTAGTTAGTTAAGTTACAATTTCTTGTGAGAACAATATTCTACTATTCATTATATTATTTATCAATGATGGATGCATTTACATGATTAAATCTGACAACAAATCTAAACATCGTTTAAAAGTTTGTAATTTATAAAAAAGTTGATACTAAATTTTAAGTGGCTCAAAATATAAATTAACTAAAATTATACATAATACTAATACTCAAAATGCTACGGTGCATCAATTCATCAACCGCCACCAATGGTGGCGCTGAAAGAGGGAAAGACAGTCTCGGCTCTGTTAATTGTTTGTGAATCGGATTTCAAATATATTGTCAAAACCAAAAATCCTGCCATTTTCAACATAAAAGCTGAGGATCCAGCCCAAGTTACCAATCCATCAGAAAACAAGAACATAATAATAATAATAATAATAATAATAATAATAATAATAATAATAATAATAAGCTGCCAAAATCCAACTCTGCATGCCACTTTGTTTACTTACTCCCTTAGCCCTACACCATATTACAGGCCTCGCTCGGCAGCCTCATCATATTTTTGAACTTTTTCAGTGAGGAATACCTGTTCCTGTTAGTAGTTCCAATTTTAATTATTTGAGACTAAAGCTAAATAATAAAATATTAATTGGAGCCCCAGCATCTAAGCTATCTAGCTATCAAGCTAGATACAGTGTTCAACTTGGCAACTATAACTTTTAAAAGGATTTTACCAATCCAATTATTATTTCCCATGTGAGGAAACCAAGCCAAAATTGTTTTTCTTTGGTTTATTTTATTTTATTTTTAATTAAAGAAATAAATTCGAACCTGCCTCTTTGATCTCAAAGCAACTTGTTAGAGACAATTTGCAAATTCGTCGAATAAATATGTTGGGTTTAACAATTATTTTTGGTTCTTAACAAATTAATTATTATTCATCGTCTCAGAATACATTTTGTTAGTTTTCAAATAACACCGAAAATATATACCAATTAAGGCACGATACTCGTTGATGTCATTCTAAAAATTAATTAATTTTTGTCTGTAAACGGAAACAACGGCACTTTAGAAACAATGAAAAATAAATCTGAGAAAAAAAAAGAAAATAAGAAAGAAAAATTCAAAATATTGATTTATGTTATTATTTTTAAAATATGACATTTAATAAATGTCCAATGTCCTTTAAGCAGTGTTGTCGGTAATGTATTAATATCAGTCGTATCAGTCGATATGTACCGATTTCGATATATAATAGTACCAACGAGAGTTTTGTTTTGGTCGTATCAATAGGTATTGACCAGTTTTGATGGTACCGGTCAAAAATAATTATACCGATCGGTACATAATATAATCTTGTAAAAAAATGTTAAACAAATATTGATCTTAAATTTAATAAATATTATATATAATTACATATAAATTGATGAATATTAGACATAATTATTCGTAAAATTTAGCAATCATTAAAAATTTTTAGCTTACTATTTAATTGATATTAATTTTTTTTATTTGATGAATTTTTTTAAAATATTATTTATAATTAATGAATGTTTAATATATAATATTTATTTAATTTTATTTATTTCGTATTTAAAAATATTTATATATATATAAACTAAAAATATTTAAATTTTCGTAAATTTAAAATAACATATTAATATTTTTTTATATCATTATATAAATATATTAAAATAAAAATAATATGTTTACTATTATTGACTACCTTGCCGTTGAGGTCTCTTTGTACTGAACAAAACTCCAACAAATCTGCCACAGCTTGCGACTTCGTGGCTTGCCACCTTTCAATTGGGTGCGGGCCTATCAATACATCACTTCATATCACTAGTCCGTACGTAAAACCCTTACATATGGGGTAACGGTGAGAGAAAAGATACGGGTAGTTTGTGTTGGAGGGTTCTTTTTCGCATTTACTATCCTAAAAAGAAAAAATAAAAACTAAAAAATAAAAATAAAAAGGAAACCCAGCTAATTGCTGAGGCCCTCCTTTCAAAGGAGCTCCCATCAGAAATCCAAGAATCCAATGTTTTTCTTGAGGTTTAATTTCCCAAATCAATACCTTTTCAGTCTTCAGCCAGCAGTTTCGTTTTTCCTCAGTTCTCTATCTATATTGCTGATTTATCAATGGAAACCAAAAGTGTTTTTAGCTTTTTCATGATATGAAAGTGATGAAGAAGCAAAGAAACGATGAGAGAGAGGCCTTGAAACTGATCTGATACATGAGACTATCTCTGCTTTTCTTGCTTTCATTGTATGACTATCTTTGTAAACTGATTTTCTTAAAATTTTTCTGATTTGTTTCTTTGGTTTTATTTTTAAATTCTTGCCGATGAATTATGGTTGATATATGAGAGGAATATTATACGTTTCTCAAATTATTATTGTTTATCCAAAAATATGAACAAATCTGATCTTACTCAGGTCCTGGTCCTTTCTTTCTCTACTTTATGACAACTAGAAATACGTGCACTCATGATTCTGGATGAATATATATATATATATATATATATATATGTATATGGTGCATTCAGCTTAGTAGCCAAACAACAAGAAGATTGAGCTAAAATTCAATTTGAATTTGATCGAGTTTGAATTTTAAAATTTAAACTTGATTTAAATTAAAAAGTTAAATTTTTTAGCTCATTCAATTAAATTTATCTATTTAATAAAAACGAGTTTAATTTTTAAATTTAATTTCAAATTTAATTATTTTTGTTTGAGCTAAAGCTCAACTTTGTTTTGAGATTTCTTCAACACTAGTTAAAAATAATAAAAATATATATTAAAGTAGAAAGCTTTATTAGGCTCATGGACTACTAGACTAGATACTAAGATATTGGAACTCGAATGGCATGATAACTTTAAGTTGCTTAAGCTCAACTTGGTGAAATTAAGCTTTTTTCGAGTCTAGCCAAGTAACTTATGAGTAGAGGTGGCAAACAGGCGGTCTTTGATTGAGCTGTCTTTGGATTCAGGTTATTTTGGATCCAAATTCATTTTGGATTATTTTGGGCTTGAATATTTTTGTATCCATGTTTTACAGGTTTAGATCATTTTGAATGTGGGCTTTTTTGGGTTCATATTATTTTGGATTGGAATTGGTTTGAGTTTTGGTGGGCTTAGATGACTTTAATATTGGTGTTAGAGTTTTTTACAAAATTCTAAAATTTTTCGAATTTGTCTAACCTCGCATGAACTCAAACTAATTTGAATCCAAAATAATCCAAAGCAGAAAAGCCCATAATTGATATGGCCCATCCTCGAGACAGCCTAAACCCCAAAAACCTAAACCCAAATTGAATCCATGTCCAAAAATAACCCGATCCGTATTTGTCTAAACCCCCTGGTTTTACCACCTCTAATGTTTTAAGCATTTGAGGTACATTTTAGGCCACTGTTCAAGAATTTATAGAAATAGTTAATAAGGTGTAATCAATTTAAGGATCTAAACCTAGGCATATAATGCCCATTGTTCAGATTTGACAAATCAATTTAAAATAAAAAATTTATTAAAACTGAAAAACTCAGAATAACACAACGAAACTTAAATAACAACATCAATAGATTGACTTATAAGTACTTGATCAATTTACATAGAACAAGAAGAATAGAGATTTGATTTCATACCTTAATTAAAAGACTCTATTTCGATCTTGTATGTTGAGCTTGATTATCGCAAACTAAAGCTGTCAACACATCTAGCCTTCAACGATGATCCACACTAGTGACTCGAAAATTCTTCGTAAGGGAGAGACTTATCTATACCAAAACCCATGCTACCATAATAGGTTTCAAAAACCTTCCTTAAACAATCTCTATGTGCCAAAATCAAGAAAATAAGTGAAGAAATAATTTTCCATTGAAAGCTGAAGTAAGATGGCACAAAAAAGAAACAAGGTATTGCAAATAACTCTATAGAATTTTAAATGATGCATCTAGGGTCTTTTTCATCTTAGGCATGGCATAAAGTATGGTTTAAATACCTAGGGTTAAGATTTTACATATTTGCACTTTAGCCTCTTATTTTTGAATGATGCAAAAAACTCTTAAGTAACTTTTACTCTTTAGGCAATTTAATCCTTGTCTTATTTTAATTTCATAAAGTCACCCATATGTGTGTGATTCATTAGGCCTCCATCATAATGGCGAGAAATATAAATGTACTTGGTTAAAAATAATATATATAAATAGACCAAGATTGGCATCTAGCAATGCATCATGGCTACCTAATATGCAAGACAAGTCAAATTGGTTTTGACAAGCCCTTTAGTGTACAATATCTCAATGTAACCCAATATTTCATCACAAATCCTAGAATAAGCTAAAGTTTGGTGCAATGTCTACTTTTGACCTATTCTATATTAGTGTGCAACCCTTCCATAATTGATATTGCCTTAGCCAATTTCTTTGACCTAACACGAGCTAGGAATAACTAGAATATGTCCCCTTATATCACTTTAGGTGATTAATCCTTTTAAACCACTCGTTCACCTTTAGTATACCTCATATCATACCCGACCACCCTTATTTGGTATTCATTTATTGTGAACTCATTTGCGATGACCTTTAAGTATGATAATTCACATACAAGATTACCTAGTGTCACTTACACTGATTGGTTTGCAAAGTCTAAGGATCGCTTACAATATTAACGATGAAAATATTTTCATAGACACTTAAGTAGAATACCAAATGAAACTCTCATAGCAGGTCATGTTTAGTGTACTTATTCTAAAAATAAGTACTCATATGATGTCCCTAAGTATCTATATACTTTAACTTATGAGATCAGTTGCATGCATCTTATGCATGAAGCCTACATATGCCAGTATTTATGCATTGTCAATGCCCTATCTTGCCAATATGATGACTAGGAACTTTTTTTAGAAACTTTAATGCATAGGGATCTTATAATACTGTTTACAATTTCCTTGCAAAGCCAATGTGCTTCATGGGTTTTATCTATAAAAGATTTAAATAACTAATAATATATCAATCTTATGGATAAAGAAATACTTCATATTACATTAATCAAATATAGTGTATGTTACATGAATTAACCAAATGCTAGTGTATTACAAGTTCAACTGATTGGCTTGCAAAGTTTACACTAACAATCTCCCACTAGCACTAAAGCCAATCACCTATATGTTTAAGTCCTACACTCTTCATATGGTGATTGTGTTTATGCTGGGCTAGTCCTCAATGGGTACTCATTTCAAACTAACATCATGTCTTTCTATTATACCTCTAATGATGTGATATCATCATAATACGTGTTTGGATTTATGATGAAACCTTGGTTCCTTAGCTTATGCTATGGCTCCATTATTATAGCAGTAAAAATGTACTGTATTAACAATGCTTAAAATAATACCAAATTTAGTAATGAACTTCTTCATCTAAACAGCCTCTTTTGTAGCCTCACACACAGAGATGTATTCAACTTCGGTTGTTGAATCTGCAGTTATCGCTTGTTTGGAAACTTTCCAACTAACTATAACTCTATTAAAGGTAAGTACATAACTGTTTTACGACTTATAGTCATCCTAGTCTAATTGGAAGATAGATCAATGTACCCTAACTTAGAGCTTAGCCCTTATATAAACCAAAAAAATATGCCTACTTTTTCATAAGTATTTTAGGATATTCTTCATAACAATCCAATGACCTTCACCAAGATTGCTCTGATATCTGCTCATGATACTTAGAGCATATTATACATCCGGTTTAGTGCATAACATGGCATACATAATGGATCTAATTGCCGACGCATAGGAATCTCATCAATCCGTGCCTTTTTATTCAATGTTTTAGGACACATCTCTTTCAAGTAATGCATATCTGAACCATAAACAAGTTTTTTTCTTGGAGTTTTCCATTTTAAACCTTTTCAGAATCTTGTCATGTGTAAGGATTGGGATAACCTGAGCATTCATTTCAATCTGTCTATATCTATATCTTAATTCCCAGAATAAATGTTGCTTCTCCCAAATCCTTCATGAAGAATTGTCTAGATAGCAAGACCTTGGTGGTTTGTAGTATAGGTATGTCATTTCCCACAAGCAATATGTCATCCATATGTAGTAATAAGAAAATGATTGCCTGCCTATTTGTCTTTCTATAAACACATGGATAATTAGGATTCTTCATGAAGCCAAATACTTTAACTGTTTCATCAAATCTGATGTTCTAACTTTGTGATGCTTGCTTTAGTCCATAAATGGTCCTTCTCAACTTACATACTTGATTTAGATTTCACTTGGATATAAAACCTTTGGGCTATGTCATATACACATACTTTTGTAGATTCTCATTAAGAAATGTTGTTTTGACATCCATTTGCCATATTTCATAATCATAATATATGGCTATTGTGAGCAATATCTAAATGGATTTTACCATGACAACTAGCCAAAAATTTTCCTCATACATTTGCAAATTGCCATCTACATTGGTTTTTTTCTTAAAGACCCATTTGCAGCATATGGGTTTTATCCATTCAGGTGGGTCAACCAAAGTGCATACTTTGTTGAACTCCATAATGTCCATTTTGGCTTCATGACATCAAGCCATTCTCAGAATCAACGTCAAACACTGCTTCCTCATAAGTGGTAAGATCAGCATCACAAGGCAAGCCCTTATGTTCCGTGAGAAATCTTTTATCACTCTAGAGCTTGCCTGGTATTTCCTGATCATCGGAATACTTGTGTCTCTTGAGTTTTGGGTGGAGCATCTAATGCTTTGTCCCTTAACTCTTGTGGTTCTTGAATTTCTTCAAGATCAATCTTACTCCCACTGAACTCTTTTAATAGAAACTTTCTTTAAAAAGATAGCATTTTTTGAAACAACTATATTTGGTTTAGATAGGACGTAAAAGTAATATCTAGCTATTTCTTTTAAATATCCCAAAAATTTACATCTGTCTGATCTAGCTCTTAGCTTGTCAGATGCTATTTGCTTTAGATAAGCTTGACAACCCTAAATCTTAATATGAGACATATATGGTCCTTTTTCATGCCACATCTCATATGATGTGTTATCCATAGATTTGGTTAGAACCTTATTTATAAGACATGCAATAGTTTCTAAGACATATTGCTGTCAAAATTAACCACCCAAGTGCACAAATCACAACAAGCAATATAGTGATAAAGTAGAGTGTCGATCCTATGAGAAATTGATACTAAATTTGTTAAGTACTAAAATTAAAACAACTTAATCTTTTTCAAACAATTGATTAAAAAATACTACTACTATTACTACTACTACTAATAATAATAATAATAATAATAATAAAGCAAATAATAAATAACAGAAGCCTAGGATTACAATTTTTTTAACATTTTATTTGAATAAAACCCTATTTTCTTAACATGACTAATAATAATGATTTATTAACCTAGAGTTCTACTTTATTTATAAGTATCTTCCGATGGTCTTATAAAAATCTCTCTTAATCAATTTACTATATTCCTATGTAAATTAAATTAAAAGAAACTCATTAAGTTTAGACTCTAATTTGGTTACATATGGCTTGCTAGTATATTCCTATCTAACATGCAGGTCAATTCATCCTAATAAATTAATATGAAATATATGTCATTTAATCTAAGTTTAAACACAAAATTCCCTTTTCCAAGTTCATTAAGGTTACCAAATCAATCTAATTGATGATCAATTAATTAGAAGCATTAAGAACGAGATTGAATAAACAACTCAAATATTATTAAATTAATAAAAGAAAATAAAATAATCCAAACTACATGTTGAGTTCCATTGTAACCCTAGAAATAGCAATCTAGTTCATAATAATATATAAAACCAAGGAGTTTCTCCATCATAAATAATACAAGAAAGTTAAAAAGAATAAAGAGAAAGAGAAAACTAAGATTGGCTGGATCTTTGATCTTCAACCTTCTCCAAAATCTATCTAGCTTTTTGAATATTATGGTGGCTCCTCTCCTCTTCAGAAACCTAAAGAAAAATAAAATTATAGAATATTTGGGATTTCTTTGTGATGTCTCTAAGTCTAATCCTAAGATTCCTATTAATAGGCAAAATCCTAAGGGAGAAACTTGATCTCTAAGTAGCTTGAATATATTATTTTTGGAAATTGCTAAACTTAATCACTTTGTTTGGTTGAATCCACTTTACTTCTTGATTAAGTTGTTGCACTTTTGGAAACTTCTTTGGGTTTTGACCTATAAAAATATGAAAAATATTTAAATAATTATGTAATTTAAAATATAAGAAAATTAAATAATACTAAATTGAAAACTACTAAAAATAATACTACTATAAATAAAATTTAAATAAAAATCTCTAAAACTTAGGTAATTTAATATGAATAATGAGACTAAATAACTCCATAAAAGAATATATAAAAGAATATTAGAAGTTTTGCCTTAGACATCATGGAATGAAGTAAGAGTACCCGTTTCTAGCCATTGTGTTCATTGGTCCACATACATATGAATTTATTAGGCCCAATAAATCATTAGCTTTTTCATTTACCATTGAAAGGAGTCTTCGTCATCTTGCCAAAAAGACGACATTAACATGTCCCATATGATTCATAATCAAATGGGGCGAGGCAGCATTTTTTTGTGTAATTTGGCTATTTGAGTCTCATTGACATGTCCAAGCCTACAGTGCCTGACAATGATCTATGTTGGATTATTTTTCTTTATTTTTTTCACATTGATGTTGAGTAAAGGCATTTTTGGATCCAATATTAATAGCCTATTCTTTAATGAGGCTGATCTATAGACATATCATTTAGAATGATAGTGCAACTATTGCCTTTCATTTTAAACTCAAAATCATTATTATTAGTGAGGTATGACATTCAAATGAGTTTCTAGACAATCTAAGAACATAAAAACATTTTTTTAGTTCTAAGATCATGATTAAAGATAATGATAAGCTATAAGTTCCAATGTACAACTTTTGCTCAATTACCCATGGTTAGAGCTACTCATGTGAGCCTAACTACTATTCTTTAACAAATTTATGTCATTATATAATTGTGATCCACATCTTGAATCAACTATCCAGGTAGTGGAATCAATAGAAAAGTAACTTAACTCTATCATGTGAAAGTCAGTTACCTTTCTTTTTCTGAGAACGTTTCTTAATTTGACATACCAGTTTAAACACTTTAGGCTAATGGCATTAATGATGCCTTGTCGTACAGTTATCATAATTACCATCATCAATAACCTAGTATGAAATAAATATTAATTAGTTTTTCATGTATTAAACCAATATTGATAAGGTATTAAATATTTATTAGCCTCTCTACTAACTTTTTGCAATAATAGCCTCACTATTATAGAAAATCTTTATAAGTTATTTCTAGTGGGTTGGAACCCCTTTCAACGTGTTGTAACCTTAAGTGACTCAACAAATCACAACAAGCTTTATTGGATAGGTACATAGCTTACCAATTGTATCTCCATGCAACTCCTAGATCAGCTAGGTAGCAACTCCTTGCCTAAATGCATCATATACATTTAGCCTAACTTTCGCCTTTAATGCTATGCAGTCAACATCTAGACAACATGACGTTAGTTAAGTAAGACCCATTATTCATAACTCAAGTAGTGTAACCTTCAGTGACTTAAGAAATTCCCATAGCCAGACTCGGTATCTTGTTATGAATAATGGGAGGCATCTTTATCATGCATAGCATGTGAATCAATATTTTATGAGGGATTTTGTTCATTCATTTTATCTTTTAATTTAAGGTCTTATCATATTTGCATGTATAGATATTGTATTGTTGCATAAAATAAATCTACTATCATGCATTCTACTTGGATGAATATGAACTTTACTAATGTAATCTCCTGGAGCCACCAAAGGAGATTACTTGGTTAATTCCAAGGTGATTACAAACAAAATCTTCATAAGTCTTCTTGCAACCTCTTGGGTTTCGTGGTGCCTTTGCTTTGATCTCTATCTTTGGGATACAAAAGTTTTGTTAACTATTACTACTTTTCAACTTTTATGTAATCTAATTACTTTTACAATAATAAAACCTTGAGTTACATTCAAAGGGAATTAGATGAGAAAAAAGTTTTACATCCCTAGAAAACAGAGATAAGGCAAGGTATGCAAACCTTATTTAAAAGAATTAAATATACAAGAACAATCAACCATCCATAATCATATTGGGCCTAAGTTCATAACCATCCGATACATCTACAACATTTATGATTATATTTAAATAAATATTAACTTAGTTTCTAGTTGCTAATCTTAAATACTCTCTTTTAATCTTAATTTAATTAAAAAAAATTATTTCTTACAAGGTCAATCTTTATCCTAATTTTATTAAGACAAATCTTTATCTACTAAGGATTAACAATCAAATTAAGACATTATCCATTATTGTCTTAAACAATTTAAGACATATCTAGATTGGATAATGTTGGTTTGGTGATAAAATAGGGAGCTTTATTGGAATTAAACCTCATCAAATGTAATACTTCACATGCACTTAACTAGCTAACTTTTAGCTACATTATCCTTTTTTTATTTAATTTAATGTTATCTTTTCTTGGCTGATTGTATCAAGCCTCAAAAGATAGATTTCTACCATGATCAAACTTTCAAAAACCTAGGATGTCGGCATAAAGGAGGACTCCAATCTTTCTATGTTTGTTGCCCCTTATGTTAGCTTCCACCAAGCATTTGAATGCTGGGTTGCCACCAATGGTTCACTCCCACTAAACCTTTGATTTTTGCTACAAAATCTAGCATCATAAGGTGCCATTAATGCCATAAATTAAGGTGTCAAAAGCTGGTCTAAGTGTATCCATGAAGTATGTTCATGTATGCTAATCCCAAATGGCATCAATTCGAAATGTTTTAAACCAAACCTTTTCCTAATTTTTCCACAAAGTGTCATGAACTTTCATGTCTATTACAAGGATGGAAAACATGGAAAAAATAATGGCACCAAGTAGCAACCAAAATTTTGAAATTTTTAGGTCGCTTGAAAACCGCCAAATCAAAGCGATTTTTGCGCAAACAATAGTTAAACATGGTTAGTTAGATCTAATCAGCATAAAATTATTAAAACTAATTTTAAGTAACTAAAAGATGATTAAAAACATATTATTAGCATGCAGTAAATGTGCAAAATTTTTCACAAAAACTTCAAGACAAAATCACATCAAATAAACTAATTTGAAGGAAACTATTTTACAATTGGCAACAACAAAGTTCATGATCGATCAAGGATAATAAGAAGGCTCTGATACCACTTTAAGTATCTAATCCTGGGTATTAATGTCCTCTATTCTAATTTGGCAAATTGATTTACAATAAAAATTTATTAAAATAAAAATACTCAGAATAATGTAGCAGGACTTATCGAACAACATCAATGAATTGACTTATAAGCACTTGATCAATCTACATAGAACAAGAAGAATGGAAATCTGATTTCATACCTCAATCTAAAGATTTCCATCTCCTTGGATTAAAATAGACTCTACTTTGGTCTTCTAAACTGACCTTGGTTGTCGTAAACCAAAGCTGTCCATATGTCTAGTCCTCAATGGTGATCCACACAAGTGACTCAAAAATCCTTCATAAGGGAGAGACTCCTTTATGCTAAAATCCATGCTAATGGATTAGGTTTCAAAAAACTTCCCTAAGTAATCTCTTTATGTGCCAAATCAATAAAATTAGTGAAAAAAATTTCCTGTTGAAAATTGAAAGAAAATTATGCAAGAAAGAAATAAGGTGCCATAAATCACTGTAGGGAATTTTAAATGGCGCGTCTAGGATCTCTTACTTTAAGGATGGTAGAAAGTAGGTTTAAATAGATTTTGCATATTTGCACTTTGGCCTCTTGTTTATGAACAATTCAAAAAATTCCCTGAGTAAATCTTACTTTTTAGGCAATTTAATCATTGTCTTATTTTAATTTCATAAAGTCACTCTTATGTGTGTGACCCATTATGCCTCCATCATAATGGTAATAAATATAAATTTACTTAGTTAAGAATAATTTATATTTATTGGCTAAGATTGGCATCTAGCAATGTATCATGGCTACTTAATATGCAAGAAGAGTCGAATTGGTTTTAACAAGCCCTTCAGTAAACAGTTGTCGTAACGTAGCCCAGATACAAATCTTGACCAAGGCCAACCTTAAAAAGCCTCGTTCTTATGTTTATTGATATATCACTATTTTGTACTCTCTTATTTCTATTGCCATATCATTATTAATATTTTCTTTTTTTGGGATTGGGTGGTCGAGATGAGTCACTCACTTGACTTAAAATTAAATAGTCATTACAAAATGACTATTTATTTGGAGTCACCACCAATCTGTTTAGGCCATGTGAGATTGGTAACCTATTAGAATTCGTATTTTGAAGGTTACGAAACCCTAGAATACTAACTCCAGGATTCATGATCATACTAGAGATCATATAAAAGGTCAAGGAGTTGGTTACAATCACAATTAATGATCAACCCTCTCATGATTCCCAAAAATTGATACCTTATGAATTACATGTTAACTTGAACTTTAATTTTTATCTAGTTTCAATATATGGCACTTAATTATAATTCCTAAAATAATATTTTATGAAACCAATTTATTATTCCATGTAGGAAAAATTAGGTTTTTGAAAATTTTTTAAAATCTCTTACATATCCCATTAGAGGACTAGTGGAGCATGAAAGTTTTTTATCATTCTCTTTTTACCCCATAGGAAAACCAAAGGAACAGAAAAGGTTTAAAAAAAAATATCTTTCGCACCCTGTTAGAGGACTGAAGGAATGCGAAAGGTTTCATTTTTTTTGAAATTTATAAGTATTGATTTTTACTTTGAAAAGGATATCTCGTTACTAAAATAGTCCGTAGAATCCCTCTATGTTCTTGGAGAAATTTCACGTATTACTTTAACTGAGAGACATTGCCTTAGTTTTCTAAAAATAAAATTTTGATTTTATTAAAAATATTTGTAGAACATCCTAAGAATTGGTAACAATTTAAAATGACGAACCTATTCTTAACGTGTACCTTCGATATGAAAGTATCTCAGTAATTACATAGGACTTGGCTCTAATGCAAAGTTACTAAAATACTGTTGATGTATACCTTTGACATGAAAGTATCTCAATAATCTGAAAGGACTCGAAAGTGATCATAAAAGGGTGACCTATCCTAAATACACACCTTTGGCATAAAAGCATCCCAGTGACTACATCAAGCTCGATTCTAAAAAGATTACCAAAATGCTTATAAAGTATACCTTTGACATGAAAGTATCTGTGTAACCCTAAAAGACACAAGAAGATAAGTAATGATGATTTTTACTCTAAATAGGTAAGTTAGATGACAAATATGACTTAAAGTACAAAAATTTCTAGTAGGTCTCTAAATTTCTCAAAATTACATATTAGTCCTAAATGGGCTAAAAATGTGTAGACATCTTACTTTGTCCGGGCTCTTTTTTTAACAACCGAGCTAATTTTCCATAGTCCAGGCATTTTTGACTCGTCCATCATAGATCAAAGACTCGATTTTAACTTGTTTCTTTGCATAAAAAATAATCAAAACCTATGTCAAATTACGAATTTGGACTTTTGAATTAATCAAAACATTTTTTAAAGTCGTAATTAGATAAAAAAGGCTAATGTCACATGATCACCCAACTCCCTAGTTTGTTGACTAAGATCACCATCAGCCACCCTATTTGCTGGAAAATCATTTCAGCATTTAAACTAGCCACCCTACGTCCATCACATTGGCAACATGTTGCTCCCTATAGCCACTTTATAGCAACCAAGCTGACACCACTTTGTCCTCCTTGAGAAATGATCAAAAACACCTCTAAATTGGCTCCAAAATGCAAGTATAAATAGACTACTTATATTTCAGCTAAAAAAGGTTAGATTCAAGCTCATTTTCAGCTTCAAAAACATATTCCCACATCAAGAAAACTAAATCTTGTGGCTCTTCACTCACCACCCAAAAGTAGCCCTAAACACTTATTCCCAACCATTGCACATTCTAAAAATCACCCTCATCCATACCAAATCCAAAACCTCATTATTTTTCTCTTTTTCTTTCTTATTAACAACAAGGAAAAGAGAAAAATTCAAGCCATCTCTACTGCTCCAATCATTTGGCCAAAAAGTGAAGTTTTATTGGTATAACTTCTCTCTTTATCACTTTCATTTTTTGTTTTTCAATACCTTCATTATTTTAGTAAGCTCTCCATGTTTCCATCACCCTCTTAGGATTATCATGCGTTATTGTGGCTTTTGGTTGTGGTAATTTAAGATTTGGATGCCTTAATGCCTCTTTGATGTGCAAAATGCCTTATTTCATCCTCATTAGTTTGATATCTCTTG
>JBBYHK010063075.1:0-40897 GCA_038382065.1 Adansonia grandidieri | reverse complement strand
TCATATTTAATTGGGTTAAGCTTGACTAGTCTTAGTCAATGCTAGAAAATCAAACCCAAGATTGAACCAATCTAAACTCTAGCTTGTAGACTAATTGATAAAATAAAGATTGGATTGACGGATTTGATATATATATTTTTAATATTTAAACACTAAGTTGATAATTAATAAAATGTATATTTGGTTTAATGATGTGATTTTTAATTTAAAATTAAAAAGTTAAAGGTTCAACAAATCTTATTATTAGCAAATAAAATTTGAAAAAAAATTAAAACTTAATTTTTAACAGTTTAATTTGATTTTTCCTTATTAAGCAAAAATAAATAATTTTTTTACTAATTGAATCGGATTTTGACCGATGGCCTGATTGAACCTAAGGGCCATGGGAAATTTCCTTATTGAACCTTAGGGCCTAGAGTTTACAACATCCATATTTTAAGTGTAAATTTTTTTAATTATTATTTAACCTCCATTCTCAAATTCCAACTTAAAAACTTCTTAGCAGTAAGTCTCAGAAGTTTAACCATTGAGATTTGTGAATATATAGAAGTAACATTCGACAGCAATTTTATAAAACTCACGCGAAGAATCAGAATTCAACAATATATATACACACACACACACACACACACACACACACACACACATATATCAGTTAATGGCATAGACCTTATAAGAACGTCATATATGAAGAGTACTGGCACATGTAAACCAAAAGTTAATTGTAGCCATTGGATCTAGTAATTTTGGTCACAGAAGAAAAAAAAAAACCTTAAAAGCAGAAAGAAATAGGACATAAACATACAAATGGGTCAAATTTTATATAATAAAAATTATTAATTTATCAAAAGACATAAGTGTGATTAAAAAAAAAACACAATTACAATTTAAATATACAAATTACCATATTTAGTTAACTTTTAATTATGACCTTGGGCCTCAGTTGTCTGAGTAAAGTTTTCCTTCTTGCTATCATCAGCATACTCAGCACTTTCGGTACACCAACCACTTCTTTGTTTTTTTGGTAAGATACAAATAAACCATAGACAAACATGAGAATAAAGCCAGCCCTGGATGATCATGATCTGGAGATGGTTTCCCATCTATTAGGTTTCTCCGAATCTCTTTATTGACCTTTTTTTTCCTACAAACAACTACCAGAAACAAAGACAAAAGTACTGAGAAAAAAACCCAAAAGGAGAAATTACTATAGAAGTAATTAAGAATTTTTCATCTTTCCTATTTTCTTTTTAACAATTTTTATCTTTTCAATTTCTTTTTTTTTTTTAATTTTATTATTTGATATTGGAGTTCTTCATAAAAATTATGAATGGAGCGAACGTTTTTCAAATTTTCCCTTTTTCTCTTTCCTCATTATGTAAGCTGCTTTTACGTGATTAGATGTTTGCGGATATAAATTGCGTTAGATTTAGGCTCAAATTTTGCTCGTATTTCGAATTGGATTGAGCTTATCAATGATAATATTAGGTGATATATAAAACTTTAAACACGGTCTGAATCCAATCTAACCTTAGCTATAGCCAAATCTTTACAGCATTATTCCCCTGTCATTTTATTTTCCAGTGTTATTGCATTTCTATTCTTCTTTTATTTTTAAAACTAATAACATAACAGAAGTGCTAAAAAAACAAATACTCCAAGGAAGAGAGTAAAAACAGTTTTAAGAAAGAAAAAACAAACATAACTTCGGAAAATGCAGGGCAGAAATCAGAATCAGAGAAAAAAATTGGCACGTGGGGTAGGGTTGGAAGGTATAAGAATATTAAATATAATTATTTTTTATTTGAAAAAAAAATACAGATGGAACTGTGTGAATTAGACCTATCCATGAGTTGCATTTGGATTTCAGTTTTCATGTTTGGGGCAGCTCAAAACTATGTTTTTGAATTAAAATAATATATTATTTATTAAATTTAATTATAAAATATTTAAAATTAAAAATGATTTTTAAAATTTTTTAATATAATAAACAGTTAAATTGGGGTCCACTAGCTTGGTCGGGCTTAATTCGAGCTTTGATTTAGAGTTTAAATTTTTTTTGAGTCATGACCTGGCTCAGCCTTGCCCATAGACACTTTTAGTGTAAATTTATATATTATTTTTAAATTAAGATCGGAATTGATCACATAATGATATTTACATTTTAGATCAAATCGAAATTAAACAAAAAAATAATTTAATAATATTTTATTTGAACATGATGCAAATTTAATTTAACTCATGATAACGTGACATAATTTTTTTGAGTTTTTCCATAGATATCATTATCTATTTTATGATATGAGACTATTCCCATTCATCGTTCTTAGTTGCCTCTCCTGATGCTTATACGGAATTAAGCCATGGTTTTCTTCAATGGACATGAGCGTGTTTGATCACTCAAGCTACACAAACTTGCGTAACATGACATAAATTTTCGGCTCTTATACTAGCTTGAACTTTTTAAAAATATTTTCTTATTCATTTTTATTTAACAAATAAAATTAATAATTTATTTATTTTAAGTCATTAGCAACAAATCAACACAAATTTCAATTAGAATTCACATGTTAAAACCTTAAACATAAACGGCGTCTTTTCAATATAACAAAAAAAATTGGAATTATTTATTTATTTATTTTTTCGCTTTGAAAAGAAAAAAAATTCTTCTCATGGGATATATAGAAAGAACTTATCATTAACGTCTATCCCCTAACATTAAAAAAAAAATTACATAGTCCATGGACCCAACTTCTTATAATTGGATATTTTTAAAACTTAATAAACTATTATTAAAAAATTTAACCAATAAAAGGCAAATTAAGATAAAATTTTTATTTTTATACTCAGGATGTACTCATGATGAAATTTTCAAACGTAATTAAGAGATGGAGCAAAAGATATACATGACTTTGAAAAATTTTTCCGTGTCGTCTCGATGGGAATTTCTTTATCAAACCCTAAGGCCTAAGATTGGTCTGATTATGGGTTAAAGTTTCAAATTTTAACCGTTGAGATTTTTGAATATATGAAAGTAAGCTTTACAGCAGCTACTGACGAATCAGAAGCCAACTTCAACAGATATACATATATATATATATATATATATATATATATATATCAATTAATGGCACACAGATTCAATCAGAAACGCATATATGAAGAGCACTGGCACATGTAAACCCAACGTTGTAGCCATTCACTTGAACACAAAACAAAACACGATAATAACATATAAAAATATAAAAAGTTATATAACACGAATTATTAACGTGTTAAAATTTATTTAAATATATAACACCTTAAACATAATTATGAAACGAAAAAATAACATAAATATGATATGATTACGTAGATTTCTATATCTAATAACCGTTAATTATGACATTTGGGTCTTGGTTGCCCAGGTAAAGTTTTCCTTCTCGCTGTCAGCAGCTTAAAGAGGAGGACCATCAGGTGCACTACCACTTGGTCCATGAGGAGTACCTCTAGGTGGTTTTACATCTATTAGTTTTCTCTGAATCTCTTCATTGATCTTCTTTCCTACAATAACCTCAAAAACAAAATACTGAAAAAATCCCAAAGGAGATATATATATATATTATAAGTAATTAAGAAGAACGTTTGATATATAGTTTTAATTGCACTTACCAGAGTGAACGTTTCTGGTTGAAGTTAGAGGCAAGAGTAGTGAAAGTGATAGCAGTAGGACAAGCATACAAAGCATAGGGGATATCTTCTTACAGGGCATGCTTGGTTGCTGAGAAACTAATTTCTAGGTTGAAGCCAATGGCAGCTTGATTGAATAAGGTTATGGCTGTTTTGGAAGAGAAAGAGGACTTTGGTACTCAGATTTGTTACAGCTATAAATAACTTCTTTCCAAATAAAGACTTTTTTTTTTTTGGGTTTCATCCACCAATCATAAAAGCACAAAGTTTGATCCAATTAATATATGTTTTTGGGACAATTCCTCGTTGGTGAGCTTGTCAACCTTGTTTTGCTTCTTCACTCTTTGAAAAATTCAAATGATTATGACAACGATGACATATTGTGGGCAATAAAGTTACAAAAAACAACAATAACACACAAATTCAATTTATAATATACAATCAGAGTCTTAATAAATAAGTTGTCCCATACCGTATAACAACCAATGATAAATTGATTAATAAATTAACTTGGTTTTCCAACATAGCCTCCATTAAAACTTGTTTTTTAATTTCATGTCCATTTTTCTTAAGCTTCAAGAACACGTCAACTTTGACCAACTTGGTAAAAATACTTGCAACTTGATCTTGTAATGGATAGAACTTTAACTCAATTCCTTGATTTTTAACCAAATCACGAATCTTGTGAGATAGTTTTAATTGCTGTTACCGAAGTGAGTGTTTCTGGTTGAAGTCGGAAGCAAGGGTAGTTAAAGTGATAGTAGTCGGACAAATATAGAAAGCATAGTTGATATATTACAGGGCATGTTTCTTTGCTGAGAAACTGATTTCTAGGCTGAAGCCAATGGCAGCTTGATCGGATTGGGTCGTGATTGTTTCTGGAGAAATGGGATTTCGGTAACCAAAATGGTCAGAAATAACTACTTTCCAAATAAAGATCTTTTCTTTGGGTATCATCTACCAAACATAAAAGCACAAAGCTTGTTGGCCTTATTTTTCTTTATTGACTTGTTGAAAATTCAAGTGGCTATGACAACGAGGACTTATTGTGAGCAATAAAATATAAAGAACAACAATAACAAACAAATATTTCGTTGAATTTCGAAACACCTCTATATTTTATTAAAACAAATGCAAACTCGCAATAAGTAATTTTATTATTGATTTTAATTTTATCGCTATAATAATTAATCTTACAGTTATTACTATTTTCAATGTCATAAGAGCCAATTTCCCTGCTCTTCCAATTGAACCCTCAATCTTAGTCAATGGCTCCATGCTGGTATATATATCTAAGTGTTTTTATTCATTTAAATCCAAAAATTTAATTTATATTTAAAAAAGTTTGAATAAAATTACTAAATTTAAAAAATAGATTTGGTCAAAAGAAAGTTGTTGAAAAATAAGCTGAGCTCATGATATCTTTGTTTAAGTTCAAATCATTTTACTATTACTAATATAAATTTTAGAAAGGGATTGATTTTTTTAAAAGCATTGATATTTTTTAAAAGTAATCGATTTTTTAAAGAGGATCTTTTAGGGATTAATCTTCTATGTACAAATTTGAAAGTGTATGTGTGGATCTAAATATTATTTTTACATGTTCAAGTCAAATTTAGGTAGAAATTTTGCTCATATTTTGAATTGGGTTGAGCTTGATTAGTCTTGATCAATGCTAAAAAAAAAATCAAAACGAAGGTTGAACCAATCAAACCTCCAGTTCTCGAGTCCAAATGATTGGATCTGCCAATTTGATATATATATATATATATATATATCTTTTTAATGTTTAAACACCAATTAAAAGTATAATAAATGTCAAATATATTTGATAATTAATCAAAATGCATTTAGTTTAATAGTAGGATCTTTAATTTAAAATTAAAAAGTTTAAAGTTCAAATCTTATTATTAACTACTAAAATCTTGAAAAAGAAAAAGCAAAACATATTTGTTATTGCTTCAATTTTTTTTGCGCTTATATTTATCACTGTAGGAATTGGTTCAAGCTTTCCCCAGCCCCTTCTCATCAATGGACTCCTGACTTATACGAAGGAGTGTGGTTTGGTCGATAAATTCTTATCTCTCTATCTATCTCTGAGATGTTTGGATTTTTCAAAACTTCATGAATATGCTGAAGAGAAATGCTATCCCCACTCAGACCAAGACATAGCTTTGATTTGTTCAAATTGAGCCGATTTTTTACTAGCTCGACTATTACTTAGTTCTTATATAGCTGCTAGATTGGACAAATCATCAATTCTCAATTTAACCAATCTAATTTAATTTTTATTCAATGGTCATGATAATAAACTTAGCTCGAATTTGATCTTACTCTACCTGCAGACAGATTTATACGGCATTACTCTCCTCTAATAATTTTTTCCAGTTTTATCTAATCTCTATTTTTCGTTTCTTTTCAAACCTAACATGACAATGTAAAAAAAAAAAAGAAAAGAAAAACAAATACTCTTAAGGAAGAAAGTAGAAACAATTTAAGAAATAGAAAAAGGGCAAAAATTCAGGAAAATGCTGGGAGAAATGAAAACCAGAAAAAAATTTGAAAATTTTTTGAAAAAAAATATAACACCAATATTTTGCTGGTTCAATTCGATTTTTTATCAATTTTTTATTTGTTAAATTAGTTTGTATTGAGTTAACTATTATTTGATTTTTTATATAGTCATCGGATCAGATGAGTTATCATTTTTCAATTTAATTAGTAAGATCTATACAACATTACTCTACTCGCTATTTTTTTTTTCAGTTTTATGTCATTTTTATTTTTATTTTTTTCTTTTCAAAAATAGCATGATAGTCATAGTAGTAGTAAAAAGCAAAGATTGAAGTTATGTTTAAAAACTTAAATTTGAATTTGAATTAAAAAGAAAAATGATTTTTATCTTATAATGGGTATAATAGCAACAAAAAATTAATTTTTTTAAATTCTCATTTCCGAAAAAAATTTAAAATTTTAGATTTGCATTGTTCAAAATTAATGTTAGATACGTCTAAATCCAAATTCAATTTTTTTTATTGGACACCCAGATAAAAAATTTGGATTTGTAAATTTAAATTCAAAATTTTAACTCAAATCTGTGTTACTAAATGGATCATAAGGAAGAAAGTGAAAACAATTTAAGAAAGAGAAGAAAAAAAAGGACTCAAAGAAAATGCTGAGAAGAAATCAAAATGAATATTAAATATAATTATAGTTTGAATCAAATGAAACTTAAACAAATAAATAATTTAATAATATTTTATACGGTTTCAATTCAAATCTAAATGTAACTTAATTCGTAATAAATTTACTTACATAGAGAAGGAAATTTCTTGCAATCCAATTAAATAACAGTCGATAACATCATCATGAAAGGAAACCATGAGTTGCGATAACACGAGATTATAACCCGAAACTGACATAAATTTTCTGACTTTATGCTAATGTGAAATTTTTAAAATATTTTTTATTATTTTTATTTAGAAAATAAAATAAATTTACCTTTTTCTTTTCTTTTTAGTTCATGACACTAGAAAATATTTAAAATTGAACATTAGCAACAAACCAACATAGTCCATTAAAATTTTCATGCTAAAACCTCAAACATAAACGGGGCCTTTTCAATAAAAATTAATTGGAATTATTTATTTATTGTTTGTTTCGAAAGGAAAAACGAATTTCTCCTCATGGGATTAGGGTCTTTCGGATTCGAGTAATTTCTTTGGCCCAATATAATCGGTTTATATAGAGTCAAGTCTAATTCAAATTACTATATATATAATAAATTTTTTATTAAATTTAATTCTAAACATTAATATAAAAATATATTTTGAATTTTTTAATATTGTTTTAAAAAATAATATGAGTTGTCAGATCCTCGAACTTGAAAAAGGGAAAAACATTTTATTGAAACCGTGGCTTAATCCACTACATGGGATCTGGCGGAAGGAATTATCATGGTCAACATCTAACCCCAAACATTAAAGAGAATAAATAGCTCAATGTACCTAAATTCTTATTATTGGATATTTTTAAAATTTAATAAATTATCGTTCAAAAAATTAACTATTAAAATGAAAGATTATTATTAAGTATATCAACAACGGAGTTTCGAAAATTTTTCTATGTCGGTGCCATGGGAAATTTCCTTATTGAACTCTTGGGCCTAGAGTTTACAACATCTATATTTTGAGTGTAATTGTTTTTTTTTTTTAATTATTATTTAACCTCCATTCTCAAATTCCAACTTAAAAACCTCTTAGCAATAAGTCACAAATTTAACCATTGAGATTTGTGAATATACAGAAGTAAAATTTGACAGCAATTTTATAAAACTCGCCCGGCAAATCAGAATTCAACAATATGTTTATATATATATATATATATATATATATATATATCAATTAATGGCACAGACCCTATCGGCAAGTTATATATGAATAATATTGGCACATGTAAACCAGAAGTTAATTGTAGCCATTGGATCTAGTAATTTTGGCCATGAAATTGAAAAAAGAAATAGTTTAAACATAATAAAAAACATCACATAAAGATACGAATCGTCAAATTTTATATAACACAAATTATTAATATGTCAAAATCATAAATATAATTACGAAATAAAAAAAATCATAAATTACCATATTTAGTAACTTCTAATTATGACCCTGTGTCTCAGTTGTCTGAGTAAAGTTTTCCTTCTTGCTATCATCAGCATACTGACCACAGTGAGCACACCTACCACCTCCTGGATGATCATGATCTGGAGGTGGCTTCCCACTTATTAGGTTTCTCCGGATCTCTGCATTGACCTTATTTCCTACAATAACCACCAAAAACAAAGACAAAGTATTGAGAAAAAACCCAAAAGGAGAAATTACCACAAAAGTAATTAAGAACGTTTCACATATAGTTTTACGTGTAGAAACAAGGTTTTAGCCCGAAAATAGGAGAAGAAATTAAAAATGCTAGGCTTTAAACTTTAAATTTGTTAAATACAATCTCTTATAAGTGATTATATGAATCAACAGAGCTAAGCTTTAGGTTTAGTTACATATATTGTTTTAAACTTTTAATTACACTTACCAATTAAGTGATTGTTTCTGGTTGAAGGTGGAGGCAGGAGTAATGAAAGTAAGAGTAGTGGGGCAAATATAGAAAGCATAGGGGATATCTTACAGGACATACTTGGTTGCTGAGAAATTGATTTCTGGGCTGAAGCCGATGCTAGCTTGATCGAATTAGGCTATGATTATTTTGGAGGATAAAGAGAATATTTTGGTACTCAATTTGTTGATGGCTATAAATAACTGCTCACGAAATAAGATTTTTCGGGTTTCACACACCAATCATAAAACACAAAGCTTGATCCAATTAGTCTTTTCTTGGGAAAATTCCTGGTTGTAAATTTGTCAGCATTTTCCTTCACTAGTACTCTTTGAAAATTCAGTGACAATGAAAGTGATGAAATATGGCAGATAAATATCAGTCAAAGAAGAGCTAACATTGGGTTGAAGTGATAGTATTAATGACTCCGAGACTTAATTCGATTGATTTATATAATCATTTATAAAAAAAAATATGCCGGGATTGAAAGTTTAAATCACTGCATCAACAACTTTTTATCTTATCATCAGCTTCTTTTGTATAAAAATAAAAGTGATACTAGTAGTTGGAAAAGTATAGAAAGAACATGGAACATCGTTTAAGGCATGTTTGTTTGAGGAGAAACTTATTTCTGGGCTGAAAAACCAAATGCGGTTTGATCGGATAGGGTTATGATTGTTTTGAAGGAGAAAGAGGATAATTTGGTACACAATTTGTTAATGGCTATAAATAACGGCTTAATTACCAAATAAATTCTTTTCTTTTTTTCTTTTGGGTTTCATCTTCCAATGACAAAGCACAAAGTTTGATCCAATATTCCAATTAGTCTGTTTTGAAAAATTCCTGGTTTCAAGTTTGTCGGCCCTTTTTTTCCTCTTCACTACTCTTTGAAAATTCAAAGTGACTACGCCCTAGATGACAATATGGTAGATATCAGTCCAAGAAATAGCTAACATTGGGTTGAAGTGGTTGACCAATGACTTGATGCTTAATGCAATTGGTTATTCATGTAATCAATTTTTAAAAAAAATAATATTTTATAAATAAAAAATTTAAATATCAGCGTTTTTGACGCTTTCCTATCGACGGCTTCTTTTGATTAAAAAGAAAAGTGACAGTAGTAGTTGGAAAAGCAAAGAAACAACATGCAACATATTATAGGGCATGTTTGTTTGCTGAGAAACCGATTTCTTGGCTGAAGCCAAGAGCAGCTCCATCGGAGGCAAGAGTAGTGAAAGTGATAGCAATAAAACAGGAATTGAAAGCATAGGGGATATCTCACGGGGCATGTTTGGTTGCTAAGAAACCGATTTCTGGGCTGAAGCCAATGCCAGCTTGAGCGGATTGGGTTACGATTATTTTGGAGGAGAAAATAGTATAGTTTGGTACTCATATTGATAATGGTCATAATTAACTGCTTACCTTACCAAATAAGATTTTTTGGATTTCATCCACCAATCATAAAGGACAAAGTTTGATCCAATTAGTCCTTTTTAACAAAAAAAATAAATAAATAAAATAAAATTTCTGGTTGTAACTGGTAAGCTAGTGGCCTTCGTTTTCTTCTTCACTACTCTCTGAAAATTCAAAGTGAATATAATAGTGATGACATATGGTAGATATATGTTTTATATAATCAAGTGATCCTAAGGTTTAATCAAGTTGATTTTTATAAACATTTTAAAAATTAGTATTTAATAGCTTTGAAATCGAATTCCAATAACATTTTTCCTATATTTGAGCTACAATCTCTTTGATATTAGAAAAAAATGATTGCAGGTGGAAAAGTACTAGAAAGAAAAAAAAAAATCTTTCGAGACATGTTTGTTTGCTGAGAAATTGATTTCTAGGTTGAAGCCAATGGCAACCAGATCGAATTGAGTTGTAGACCAGCTCTTGAAAATTCTCTTGTTGAGCTTGGTGCACCGGTTGAAAAATCACAGTTGAACGGCTCATTCTTCAACTCTGCCAGATGGAAAAGGAAATTAAAAGGCTGAGGATTCAAGAAAACAAAGGAAGAGCAAACAAAGGGTATTGAGACAGTATATGGTTCCATTACATTATTTTCTTAAGATCAATTATGTTCTTTAGATAAAGAAAAAAAAAGACATTAATTCTTTCAAGAATGATTTAAAATGTTAAAAAAACTTATAATAAATTTTGAATATTCA
Source organism: Adansonia grandidieri (assembly GCA_038382065.1). Taxonomy (NCBI): domain Eukaryota; kingdom Viridiplantae; phylum Streptophyta; class Magnoliopsida; order Malvales; family Malvaceae; genus Adansonia; species Adansonia grandidieri. The sequence continues at coordinate 29,951 of JBBYHK010063075.1, read as the reverse complement.
TATAAATGATTAATTTTAAGTACAATTTAAATTGATTATTAATCGGTAAGGATGATTTTAGTTATTAACATAACTCATTCAATAAATATGTAAATTAATATATAAATTCAATGCAAATACGACTTTTCCTGATAATTTAAAATGCCAAAAAAAGCTTTTTACATATAATGGCATTTTAAAGGGTAGAGAAAACTTATGCCCACAAATACGAACATAATTTTAGCACTAGTGTTAGTCCTTTATATGATCAGAATATGCCGATAAAACAACCAAATCATTAGCACCATCAAGACATAAAACGTACCACCAAGCCAAAACGAAATCAGCTCAAGAAACGGCAGGCTTTATCAAAATATGAGCTAAGATAATTATCTTCTCTAAACGACGTTAAAACTAATCTGTGGCATTTTAGAAAATCGTGACGTAGTAGATCCATATTCTTGAAATGAGCAAAGGTAATGCCAACTCCTTTGGCCGTCTCAACATTATTGATCCTCTACATTGAAGTAAACAGTTCACGAGTTACAGATTATCATCCGCAAATCGATTGTTTAAGCCGGTGGGTTAGTGGTCTTTCTACATCAACACATATAATATATATATATATATATATATATGCATGTATAATATGTATATGTACACACATATACTCCATATAAAATCTGTTAACTCGTGCAAAGACAGCATCACAAAGTTTGTGAAATTCTTTTGATGGAATCTATATGATCTTCAATATCCTGAAGAATAAGAAAAGGAATCGATATAATCTTCATCGTTCATCCTATATAATCTTAACAACTGGAGTCGTCGTAATCACAATTATGCTGTAGAATGCATTAGCTATCTTTCAGTGGACAAATCACGATAGAGACATTGAGTTCTTTGACATTTCAACTCCACTAGATTGAGTGGTAACCTGTTTGTTTGAAATTAAGGCTTCTTTTTTGTAGGAAGATTAATAAGGGAGAATGGAAGGGGATAAGGGGAAAAGAAGAAACTAAAAAAATATTTACTCGTGTTCAAATCGATAGGAAAGAGTAAGTGACAGAAAATAGTAGGACCGGATAGAGCATTACACTATTACAAGAAAAAATAAAAAATAAAAAATAGAACCTTTTGAAGAAAATCTTGTTGGAGTTGATGTAAGCATCAATGGGAGTAATTTAGATGATGGAAGATTGCCATTGATCTTTTCCTTCTCCAAATGGTAGTAAATTTGATGAAAGATTATTTGGTGATATAATACTTAGCATGCAGTTAGATCAATCTCAAGATGGTTGTGAGCTGTTTCTTGGGTATTTTCTCATATTATCTCAGTTATGGGATTCTAAATAACAAGATGATCAGTTATGAGAGTGGTTTGGAAGTTGCAAATCTATTTTTGGTGCATAAACTTGTTTTCAAATTGCAAAGAAAGGTGTTTTGCCTTGGAGTCTTTAGTTGCGTTGATGTCTTTGCTTTGTTATTTTTTTTTTTCTAATTTAAGATGGTTTTTGTAACTTTGACATTTGAATACTTGTTCAGCTGATCCCGTCTGTACATGCGGGGGAGCTTTGTGCTCTTTGATTTGGTAGCCTTTTATGGTTGCTTATTGATAAAAAACTTTTGTTTGCCCCGCAAAGAAAAGAAAAATTACTTTTGAAAGGGTAACAATAAAATAAAGAGCAGGGATAGATTTATGTTTCAGGCTATTACCTCAAGAACACTTAGCATCTCCTCACTATAATAAGGATAATAAGAAAAGTAATTACAAATATTAAAATTCAAACTTTAAATTTTTTAAATGTTACCTATTAATAGTCACTATATAAATCAATTGGATTTTTCTTCGTGCTCGTCACTTTATTTCTTCTTATATCTGTTACTTAATTTTAGAGAATTATTACTCACATGGAAAGGATTTGCATTGTAGCCATTAGTTATGGCCCTTGGTTGCCAGAGTAAAATTTTTTCGTCTCGCTATCAGCAGCCAGAGGACGAGGAGGACACGGGGGTTTGCCGCTCCCTGCATGAACATGACATCTTGGTCCTCCTACCTCTATTAGATTTCTCTGAATCTCTTTACTGCGGTTCTTTCCTACAATAAGGCCAAAAACAAAGTACCGAAAACCCAAAAATAGATAGAATCTTGAACTTCGAAGAATGAAATGAACTAATGATACAATGATAGTTTTGTTTTGTTTTCATTTTTGTTTCCATACTTTGTAACTTACACAGGCTGCTAACACTTACCAATTAAGTGAGAGTTTCTGGTTGAAGTTGGAGGCAAGAGCAGTGAAAGTGATAGTAGTAGGACAAGCATAGAAAGCAGAGGGGATATCTTACGGGGCATGTTTGGTTGCTGAGAAACTGGTTTCTTGGCTGAAGCCAAATGGCAGCTTGATCGGATTGGGTTACGATTGTTTTGGAGGAGACGGGGGATTTTGGTACTCAGAAATAACTGCTTACCAAATAAAATTTTTGGGGTTTCATCCACCAATCACAAAAGCACTAAATTTGATTCCATTAGTGTTTTCTGGACAACTCCTCGCTGTGAGCTTCTTGTCCTTATTTTTTCTTCACTTTCTATAAAATTCAAAGTTGACTATGACAGTCATGAGATACGGTAGATATCATAAGTCCAAGAGAAGCTAACATTAGGTTGAAGTGATAGCAGTGAATATGATGGCAGTAGCGATCTCCACCCGATTCTGGATCAAATGGTTCATGTAATTACGAGATGACATTTAATAATTTTTTTTATCTTTATCTTTCTCTTTATTTTTTTTTCATTTCGAACGCAAGGTGATATTTGTAGGGGGGAAAAAAACAAAACACAGCAAGGAAGAAACAATTCAGGAGAATGCTGGGAAGAACCGATAACAAGAAAAATTAATGGCAGATGTGGGGTTGGGTTTAGGTGAAACTTGAAAGGTGGAAGAACCTTAACCTTAAATACTAAATTTTAAAATAATTAAATCCTAATCTTAAACTCTTAAAACCATAAACATTAAATCTTAAAACACTAAACCCTAAAACGTATATCATAAACCATAAAATACTAAACCCTAAAACTATGAAGCTTAAAACATAAACTCTAAACCTTACACGTTAAACCTTAAATCAAAATTCTACACCTTATACTCTAAAATTCTAAACTCTAAATCATAAAACCATAAAATCTTAAGCAAAAATAATTAAATCAATATCATTATAAATTTTAATAATAATTATTATGATATAAAATTAATTTTGTTAACTTTGTAAATTTATACGGTATATACACCTTATAAAGTAATATCTGTAAAATGTGCGAAGGCAGAAATAATCGATAGAATCAAAAATTTTCGGTTAATTGATATTGGTGACTGTGCAGTATTGTCGACAAACTGATTTCTACGCTGAAGCCAATTACAGCTCGATCATATTGGGTTGTGATTATTTTGCTGGATAAAGAGGAATTGGGTACCCGAATTATTGCTGAAAGGGAATGAATAACTTGTTAATGGTGTTACATAATTCCTTATAATATAAGAATTTTTGGGGTTAATTCTCCATGACTGACATCCAGTTCAAGTAGTTATTCATTTCCAAGTCTTTTTGCTTTTGGAAATTCCCCTCGCTTCGTTGAAAGCTTGGCGGCTTTCTTTTTCTTGTTCACTTTTTAAAGTTTCAAAAGGATGATGCTAGTGATGGCGTTTGTTAGACATCAACAACAATTATGATCACCATGATCCCTACGCTCCGGGTGAGGTGCCTTAAGCCGTGTTGGAACTCTCAATTATAGCGAACGGCCACTGGCGTTAGGCTTTAAATTGCAGTTACTTGTCGTCGAGTTTACCGTTATTAAAATTGCGGTAAATATCAATCTTGAACACCGACGATAAAAAAAATTAAAATCGTAAAATAAATGTTGTTACAACAGCCATATAAATCCCTAACCGTTGGTCCCCTGGTTCTCAATTCAACCTCAAGGGCTCCGTGGCAGCACTCTCCGATCTCGCATTTTCCAGTTTTATCTCATTTCTGTTTCCTTCTACTTTTCAAGCCTAACATTGTAGTCGTTAAAACAAATACTTAATGGAAGAAACAATTAAAGAAAGAGAAAAAAAGAAAAGAATAAATGCCGGGATGAACTCAAAACCAGGAAAAAAAAATAATGGCAGATGTGGCGTTGGATTTAGGTGAAATGTGATATTCAAATATTGTCCGTAACGTGATGCTACAGTTATTGTTTTGTTATTAATATTCATAATTGATGTTTATTATGTTCGCAATCACAATAAACACAGGTGATGAAAAACAAGTCCACAACAGCATTTTGAATCTCTGGGTGAAACTTGTAAGGTGGGCAGTAGACAATGTAAAACAAATAAATAATAGTTTAAATAGAATTAATCAAATGAAATAAAATATAAATAAATATTAATATATTTACATTTACATAAATAAATGTAAAAGTAATTAAAAATTTTCTTTTAGCTTTAAGATTTGATTTAATATTCATTATTTATTTAATGAGATAATAAATAAATACATAAATAATGAAGTAAATAAATATTATCTTTTTAAGTTTTAATATACGTAAATGTATTATTTATTATTAACAATAATATTATTTGATATGAAAAATTAATTGTCATTGATTTTCTATTGTGGAATATTTTATAAATTTTACACAATACATGATCGATCTAATGTCCTCATTAATTTTATATATAAATTACATAAATAACTAGCTATGCAAAACAGAAAATATTTAAAAAATAATTAAGTAAAGTAACAAATTTTAATAATAATAATTTGATAAAAAATAATTCTATTAACTTTGTAAATATGAAATACGTTATAAATTGGATGATCCCCATATGTATTGTTTAACACGGGTAGACTAATGATCTTTCAGTATATGCCCCTTATAAAATCAAATTTATAAAATGTGTAATAATCCTATCCAAAGTTTCTATTATTAAATCGATGAAATTTTTTAGTCGAATTATTATTTAATTAATAAAAATAATTTTTATTATTTTAATAATAAAATAAAATATTTAATTTTGATAATTAAATTTTAATTTAAACTTAAATTAATCTGACTCACTTGACATATGTACAAGTCACCTTCAGTTCTGTTAATGGAATCTTGACATAGCTTTCAATTATCTTGTTAAAAAAGGAAAGGAAACTTTAAAATCTTGATCCTTCTATAATTAAATCTAATAATTTATATATTTATATCGTATTTATATATTTTATTATATTTTAATTATATTTAAAATATTTTATATTTATAAAAATATTTTATATCAATAATTCATATTATAAATTTTAAGATATTTATATATCCTTATTATTTTTCATATTTATTATATTTTAATTATTTTTTATATCGTATAATCATATCGTATTCAAGTCTAATAATAATTTCCAAGTTACGGAGGAATTGACATCATTTCATCATCTTAAATATCATAAAAACAGGAATAATCATTATCACGATTATGTTACAACGAAGCATTAGTTAATATAGTGAAGGTAACACTAATAACAAGGGTTTAAATGTGTGCATTAACAGTTGGATAGCCAGGCAGATATGAGTTGAGTCTGGATAAGGACGTTAACATTTTGAATCCGTCTGATTAAAATTATTATTTAATAATAAAAATAATTTAATTTAAATTTAATAATAAAATATAAAAATATTAATATAAAAATAATTATTAATATTTTTAAAACAGTAAAATGAGTCACAGACCCAACCTAGATTCATCCTGACTTAGGTTTTAACAAAAATATTTTTTTCAAACAATAATCTTAAACATCTAACATGTAAACTCACAAAGTGTTAATTATGACCCTTGGTTGCCCAACTAAATTCTTTCGTCTAGCTACTGGTCCCAGGAGGACAACAATGCCCTCGCTTGTACCTGCCGCCTCATGGACAACAATGGAGAGGTGGTGGTGTTACATTTATTAGAATTCTTTGAATATGTTCGTTGATGTCCTTTTCTACAATAACCCAAAAAAAAAAAAAATCAAAACAAAACACAAAGTGAGCGTTTTAGTCATAATATCAAACACATGGAGTTGGTTTTACTTTGGTTAGATTTTCTGAGTCTCTTCATTGACTTTCACCAACTACCCTCTCCCCCCCCCCCCCCAAAAAAAAAAAAAAAAAGAAAGGAGAAAACAAAGACAAAGTACTGAAAACCCAAAGAAGAGATAGATTAAGAAGAAAGTTTCATAGATGTTTTAATTACACTTACCAATTAAGTGAGCGTTTGTGGTAGAAGTTGGAGGTAAGAGCAGTGAAAGTAGCAGGACAAGTATAGAAAGCATAAGGGATATCTCACGGGGCATTTTTGGTTGCTGAGAAATTGATTTCTGGGTTGAAACCAATGGGAGTTTGATCGGATTGGGTTGTGATTATTTTGGAAGAGAAAGATGATATTGTGGTACTCAATTTGTTAACGGTTATAAGTAGCTGCTTACAAAATAAGATAATTTTTGGGTTTCATCTTCCAACGACAAAGCACAAAGTTTGATCCAATCAGTCATTATTGGACAATTCTTCGTTACAAAAGCTTGTTGGCCTTGTTTTTCTTCTTCACTCTTTGACAATTCAAAGTGACTATTTCAGTGATGACGTATGGTAGATGTATCAGTCAAGAGAAGTTAAGAATGGGTTGAAGTAACTGTAGCAGTCAACTTAAATAATAATCCCATTAATCTATATAATCACTTTTAACCAATACATTCACAGATAAAATATTTAAATTTTAATATTTATAATTTTTTTTATATTCGGTTTTTATTTTATAGAAAGAACAGTGATAGTCGTAGTTGGAATACTATAAAAAGAACATGGAACATCTTATAGGGCATCTATGTTTGCTGAGAAACTGATTCCTTGGCTGAAACCAATTTTAGGTTTGATTGGATATGGTTACGAGTGTTTCGGCGGAGACGAGGGAGATTTTGGCACTCATCAATTTGTTAGATGGTTATAAACAACCGCTTACCAAATTACACTTTCCTAGGTTTTCATATTCCAATGACAAAGCACAAAGTTTGATCCAATTAGTCATTTTCAGACAATTCCTCGTTGTAAAAGCTAGTCAACATTGTTTTTCTTCTTCACTCTTTGAAAATTCACAGTCACTATAACAGTGATGGGAAATGGTAGTAGATATATCAATCGCACTTGGTTGAAGTTATACTACTGAAAGTGATAGTAGTTTTTAACTTGATATTTAATCTGATTAATTTATATAATAATTTAATAAATATATATTTATAAATTAAAATTTTAAATTTTAATATTTATAATTTTATTATTATCTTCGGCTTTTTTTGTAAAAAAAGAAAAGTGCTAGTAGTAGATGAAAAAGTATAGAAAGAACATGGAACATCATATAGGAAATGTTTGTTTGCTGAGAAATTGATTTCTAAGCTGAAGCCACTGATATCTCCGTAGGATTGGGTAGTGATTACTTTAATACTTAAGTCTATTTTGACCCGTTTTATTATTTTATGGTCAAAGGAACATAGCAATAATATAAAAAAAAAAAACTCATTTTATTATTCGCATATTTAAAAATTTAAAAAAATAATTTATGTTAATATTTTGTTATTTTTAAATATATTTTATATTAAATTAAAATAAAAATATTTATTAAATAAAATAATAATTCGGATAGACTATATTTAAATTGATTGTGGCCCATGGACTCGACATACAATTCAATTCATGTATAATTTTAAATAAATTCAACTTCATATAATATAAATATAAATGTATATTACAATTTCATAAATTCAAAATAGAAAGAAATGTTAGAGGATATAATATTATTAGTTGTAACTGAGACTTTATTTGAATAAATGATGAGATTATATCTGATAAAATTAAAAATAATTTTAATAATAATAGTAATATTAATTATTGTGATAGTGACTGTGGATACGGTGACAATGTAACAATGAGAGTGGACATTTTCATCATGTATTGTAGCTTTGAGGAAAACAAAAGAAGGAAAAAAAAAAAAAACCAGGGGCAATTTTGAAACAATCGGCTTAGTGGCGGTGTTTTCGCTTGACCATAATAAGGGTCTAGTTAAAAAAAGGCCCTAGTGGAAGGAGCTGTCAGTGCCCCGCTTTGGAGGGCCAATTGGTTCCAAATGAAACCTCAGACCCCATTCGATTCAAGTAGACATTTTTTTTATAAAATTATTAAAATATAATATAATAGGATATAAATATATAATTTAAAATTTAAATAATATAATTTATTAATATATAAAAATTAATATAAATATAAAATATTTTAAATTTAAATATAATGTAACAAAATATATATCATGATACAAATATATAAATTATTAAGTGTATCGAAACTGATATTGGACTAACATGGCACTAGAACGATTGGAAGGGCACTTCCCAAGTGTACATGTGCCTTTTTTTAATATTATTGAACAGTGTAAGAACATTTTTGTTGTTGTCACTTAACTTTTTTATTTTTAACTTAAAATTGAAAATTTTTTTATTTAATATAATTAATAAATTTATTATTATATAATAAATTAATAAACATAGATTTTATTATTCTATAATTAATATTATTAATAAAAAATAAATATAATAATATAAATACAAATCAAATACAAAAATATTACTTTTAGATTTTATTCATAACTTTTAAAATTATTTATTTTTATTTTTATTTTATTAATTTACTTTTGACATAAATATAATTCAACAATTTAACTATTATTTAACATTAATATAATTTTAATATATAGTTTATTATTTAATATAAATATAATTTTAATATTTTGTGATCATTTATTTTATATACATATTTTAAGTTAATATCATTAATGATCATTTTTTTTCTCGTTATAATTTAAATTACTGTTACGATTGCTTCTACATTCAAACATATATTTTACAACTAATTTTTAATCTCAATGCTATACTAATTAATTTTACTATGTTTCGATGTTATTGGAGCCAATTTCATCTTCTATTCAAATGGACCCTCAATCTCCAAGGGTCAGTGGCTCCATGTTAGTATTCTATCTAAGGTTTTTTATTCGTTTAAATTCTTAAATCTCTATGATCGTGAAACAGTGTAGACAGAAATACCATATTTTAAAAAAAGATTTAATCAAAAAATTTAAAAAAAAAAAAAAAAAAAACCACGTTTAGAAAACAAGCTAAGCCCCTTTTCTTGTGTTCAAGCCCAGCTTGTTTTACTACTAGTATAAATTTAAAAAAGGGATCAATGTTTTCAAAGGATTAACATCCGTTTACAAAGATCGATTTTTTCAAGAGGGATGATAAGAGATTAATTTTTTTATGTATAAATTTGAAAGTGTTTAGGCAAATTTAAATAGTATTAAGTTAAATTTAAGTAGAAATTTTGCTCATATTTTGATTTGGTTTGAGCCTTGGCCAGTTAAAATAATTGGATTGCAAGTCGAACCAGTAAAATTTTTTATTCTTGGATTGTCGGTTAAACCTATTGGACAGGTCAATTTGATATATTTTTAAGATTTAGAAATTAATTTAATGTAAAATAAATATCAAATATAGTTGATAATAATGCATTCGGCTTGATGATACAATTTTTAATACAAAATTAAGAAGTTAAAGGTTCAAATTCCATTATTAACAAATAAAATTAAGATGTTAAAGGCTCAATATATTTTTTTGATTAAATCGATTATTATCAATTCAAGTATTATCCAATTATTATATAATAATCAGATTGAATAAATAATCAATTTCCAATTCAAGTGGTCCATATTAATGTTTTATATATTGTCATGATATTCTTAATATAAGATTTTAAACTGAGCTTGAATATGATCCAATGCTACCTATAGACAGATCTATATAGCATTACTCTCCTCTCACTTTCTTAATTATATGTCATTTCCATTTCCTTTTTTTTTTCAAATCTAATATTGTAGTAGTTGTAAAAAAAATAAATACTCTAAAGAAGAAAGTAGCAAAAAAAAAAAAAAAGAAAGAAAGAAACTCAAGGAAATGCTGGGAAGATATCCAAACCAGGAAAAATAAATGACACCAGTGGGGGTTGGGAGTGCAAGAAGCTAATCTTAATATTAAAATAGAATGTTCCTCCCCGCTTCGCTTGGGGTTCGAGAATTTTTTTATATAATTTTAATTATATTAAATAATAATTATTTATTTAAATATTGTTTTAGAATATATTAAAATAATTATATTTTTAATATAAAAATTAAATATTTTAAATTACATCTTCTTCTTAAATAAAAAATCATTCCTAAATCAATTTTAAATAATAAAGCATAAAGTTCAATTTTTTTTTTTTCAGAATAATATGACAAATTAATTAAAAAAAAAAAAAAAAAAAACTCAAGGCGATTCTTTTACCAATCGGAATTTACCTTTTTTAGTTGTGAAAGCTAAACCGATCATTATCTCACGCTAAACTTTCTTTTTCTGTTCTTAAAAGATTAAAAAAAAAAATAATTGATATTTTTTTCATTTCTTTATTAATAATTATTTGTTGTAAAGATAGTAAAACAAATATATTTAGTTTATTGAGTCATTTTGTAATTCTTTTTCTTTATTAATAATTATTTATTACAATGATGATAAATTATAATTTTTTGTGATTCTTTTAAAATTTTTTATCCTAAAATTAAAGTCTTTAGAATAATATGAATGGATATATTGTTTTTATTTTGATATTAGTACGTATCAGTATTGATATATTTTAGTATACAATTATGAGTTTATTGACATTTTCTTGAATATATATAGTTTATTTTCAAGTTATTTTTAATAAAATATATATTATATACACATATAAATATACCTTCATTACATATATATTTGTTTGTATTTAAATATAAATTTTAAAATTATAAATATTTAATATCTAAAATTTTTAAACATCAAATAAATAAATAAATTTTAAATTTTAGTTAATTATTATTAATTAAGCTTAATACTCTAATTTAATGAATATATTTCATTTTTAAATATAATTTAAAAAATAATAAAGATAAAAAATTTAAAAATTAATTTTAAAAATATTAAAAAAATTAAAATTTTAAAAATTAAAATCTTGTACCAATTAATAACTATCAATATTTGTTACACTACAAACCAATTCAATTTATATAGATTAATGTAAAAGTCAAAATAATATAATATTAATGCTACTTTATTTGACGTTAAACCGATGCATATGTACTGACATGATAGTACTGAAATGAAATCATATCAACTTCGTTGCACAACAATTTTAATTTTTTTATTCATAACCATTTATTGTAAGGATAAAAAACTATAAATATTTTTGATTGGCTAACCCTTTTGTAATTTTCCTTGAACTTTTTTTTTTTAAAAGCCATTTGTCTCCCATCTAGACCAAGTCGAGCTATCCGTCCAAGCCCGAAGATCAGCCCGATATTTGAGAGGGTTTGGACAAATATATTAAGTCCAAAAATGAGCTTGGACAAAAAATTTAGACTTGATTAAAAAATGGACCAGGCCTTGGGTTTAACTTTCAAAGCTCGAACTTGACCCGACCCGACCTGTTTTATTATTACATTGTATATATTTATTTTATATTTTATGTATTATGTAATTTTTATTATATAAATAATACATATATATATATAATATTATAGTGTATTTATATTTATAAACTTAATAAAAAAAATTATTAAATTAATAAAGATTAAATTTAAAAAAAATATGTTTTTTTAGAAAATAAATTTTAAAATAATATAATATGGGTGGGCCTAAACGGGTTTGGATTATCTATTTACAAATATGAGCTGGCTTTGACAAAATTTGAGGTCCATATTTCGAGCCGGACCGAGCTTTGGTGAACATATTTAATGCTAATACCATGCTCAAACCTGGTCCGAATCCGGCCCAACCCGGCCCATGAGCAAGTCTACTCCCATCCTTTTAAGTAAAAATATTTGTTTTAGTAATAATAAATAATAAATATTTTTATTTATCTATAATTTTATAATTCTTCAAAAAAATTTTGTGGGATAGAAATGATAATATATCTATAATTTTTTAAAAATATTTTAATTTGAATCGATTTAATTTATCTAAAAATTTAAATTAATTTATTATCTAATTATTATTCAAAATGAAAAAGCAAAATATCAAAAGACTAGCTAAATCCATTATATATTCAAATCTATTAAACTATTTTTTAAAAGAAATATAAAATAAAAATAATAATTAAATATGTAAATAAATAGTAAATAGAAACAACTAAATTCGTATAAATTAATCGGATTGAATAATAAATTTAAATATATGATATAGTCTGAATCAAAATCACAATAATTATAATAATAGATACCAAAAATTTATATCCAAATCAGTTCTAAATTTACTTCAAATAATATATTTAATATCTGATTTTATAAATTACTTGAATCAACAATATTCTAATGAAAAAAACGGATTAAATAATGTCGATTATCTAATTTAACATCATCTATTGTCATCCATGCAAAAGTTAAAAAAAGGGTCTTAATTTCCTTATTATTGTTTATTATAATAGTTTTATTTATAAATATTTTTAAACCACGAACCTGTTATTAAGTCACATAAGAAACTTAAAACTGACACTTGTCGTTTCGTAGGCTCACCCAAGCTACAGTGCTCTATTTTAATATAGAGTTATAGATTATAACTATAATAATTAATTTTTTTTGAAAAAAAAAAAAAAGCAGATGAGGTTGTGTGAAATTGCTTTTTTTTTTTTTTTTTTAATAATGATCGGACTTAATTACATAATATTATTTATATTTTAAATTAAATTAAATTTAAATAAATAAATATTTAATAATATTTATCTAAATTTAATTCAAATTTAATTTTACTCAGTTTACGATATAGGCAAAAAAATTTCTCCATATCCAATTAAAAAACAACTGCTAACATCAACGTGAAAGAAAACTATGCGATGCGATCGTAACAAGAAACTGACAAATAATTTTTCTTCATGCTAACGTGAAGATTTTTAAATATTTTTTATTTATTTTTTTGTTTATAATTAGATATATTATGATTCAAGCATAGTTTGAAAATTTTATTTTTTGTTCAAACTTAAATTAGACTTGTCTAAAAGCTTGTTAAATTATTTATTAGATTATTAAAATATTATTTTTATATTAATATTTTTATTATTAAATTTAAATAAAAATTTTATTTAAATTAATAAATAATAACTCAAGTTAGATCAATCTAAATTTATAAAAATTTTATTTAAAATTTGGTTAGCATAAACTCAACCTACAAGATAATCCTATCATTAAATAAGTATAGCTTAGAGTTTGCAACATCTATATTTTTGAGTAATTGTCTTTTTTATTACGATTATTTAACCTCCATTCTCAAATTCCTAGTAATAATTCTACATAAAACTCATCTGACGAATCAGAAGCTATATATATATATATATATATTTGTGCGTGTGTGTGTGTGTGTGAATTAATAGCACAAAGACCCAATCAGAAAGGCATTTATGAAGAGTAGTGGCACATGTGAACCAAAAGTTATAGCCACTGGATCTAGAAATTCTGGAATTGAGATTGAAAAATAAAAACTTAACCATATACAAAAATATGAATATAAAAAAATTTATATAATATAAATTATTAACGTATAAAAAATTTATATAAATATATAAAATTTTAAATATGATTATAAGATAAAAATAATGCAAATACAATACGAATGTACTTATATTGTGTTTAGTTCACTATAATAGGAATCTTCTTATAGTCATATTCCAATGTGTTATAGTAATACGACTGTTTAATTCACAGAGTTGTTATTTTATGAAATAGCCTGTTATAGTTTTATTTTTAGAAATCACTAAATAACTATTTCAAGCCCCAAATTAAATTAGCTATTCTGACTAAGCAGAATAAAAAATTACTTTCAGTCATTGTAATCCTCTACAAAGAGAAATTTGAATCCTCAGCCGATACTATTTTATTCTATCAAATTAAATTATTATATATAATTATTTCATTCTATTATATTCTTACTTTATTTTATTATTACAAAATAACTATTACACTATAACTTTATCCTATTCTAATAAATCAAATATATCGTTATTATCATCTCTACTAACAATTAATTATGACCTTGGGTCTTGGTTGCCCGAGAAAAGTTTTCCTTCTCGATATCAGGAGGACTACGGCAATTAACACAACCACTTGGTGAATGCTCATGACCTGGACCTGGTCTTATACCGATTAAGTTTCTCTGAATCTCTTTATTGACTACCTTCCTTCCTACAATAACCCCAAAAACAAAAACAAAATACTGAAAAAAAAAAAAAAACCAAAGGAGATACATATATATATTATTATAAGTAATTAAGAAGAACGTTTTCATTTATGTAGTTTTAATTGCACTTACCAAAATGACTGTTTCTGGTTGAAGCTGGAGGCAAGAGTAGTGAAAGTGACAGTAGTAGAACAAGTATAGAAAGTATAGGGGATATCTTGCAGGGCATCTTTGGTTGCTGAGAAACTGATTTCTGGACTGAAACCAATGGCAGCTTGATCGGATTGGGTTGGGATTATTATGGATGAGAAAGAGGACTTTGGTACTCGATTTTTTAATGGCTATAAATAATTGCTTGCCATTTTTTAAACCAATGGCAGTTTGATCGAATAAGACTTTTTCCACAACTACTCGTTCTAAGTTTGTCGGCCCTGTGTTTCTTGTTGACCTGATGAAAATTCACAGTTGACTCATGCTATTGGCAGCATATGGCAGATATCCAGTCAAAGTCTCCGATGAAAAGCCAACATGGGTTTGAAGTGATAATAGAGAATAGAAATGCATATCGGTTAAACCGAGTCATAATTTTAAAAAATTTAAATTTAAATTAAAAAATGATCTGATTTGATTAATAAATTTAAATTTACTGTTTATTTTATTAAAAATTTAAAAAATATTTTATGTTAATATTTATATATTTTATAATTAAATTTAAATAAAAATATTTTATTTTAATTCAAAAACATTATTTTAGGGTGAACTAATCCCCAGAGCAAGTTACCTAGAACTAGGCTCGAAAAATGAGTCTAGACAAAAATTCAAACATGTTTTCCTGACCCAAATAGTAAATAATAATAATAATAATAATAATAATAATAATAATAATATATTTGTATAAGTTATAGCTGTTTTCTAAACTTTGTTAACAAAGAATTCAAGCCTTGACTCTGTGTAAGTTATAGCTGAACGTACCATCTTGGCATCACCTGCATAAGGAAATTGCCATTGATCCCTAGTTCTATTTCATTCATTTATAAAGACCAAAGTTGCAAACTAATATGCTAAAACGATTCGCAAAGCAACAACAGCTTTAAAATCGAGGATATACCGGCAATTGTTGCTAAACTAAGTGGACAAAGTACATTGCTTTCCACCTCAACGAGAAGCCTTGGCTGCAGCAATTCCAATTGCGACACTCTGCATCCCATCTAAACCTGCACAAGGTGAAGCAAACATTCCAGCAATCAAGCAATCACCAACTCCTGCAAGCCTTGCTACCGAGGCAGGGAAGTGCAAAAAAATGCATAGCTGAAAAATACGAGCTTCCCTCCAAAACCTTGGCGTCAGAATGCACGTCGGGATAAGTAAATCTGGGCGCGCTGGGCCTGGGATTCACTTATAATATTTTCAAGCCTGACCTTGTCAAGAAAAAGTGCTCATATTTCGGACAAGTTGGTCTTGGACAAATAAAAGAGTTATAAACATCATGTCTAGGCTTGCCTATTGACACTTTTATTATAGGGCGAGCTCGATCGTAACATGAAAAATAAAACTTAGGCTCGGCCAGAGTTAGACTTGTCAGGCTAACAATTATCTTAGTCCGTAAACAAGTTCAGTAGGAAACTTGAAGTTTAACATTAGTTCAGGAATTTATTTAATACTCGAATTTTAATATTTATAATTTTTTTTATATCTTTAAGTTACGATCTTTTTTATATGATTTTTTTATTAATTAAATGGTAATTAGAATCAAATCAGCTTGAATAGAATGTTTTTTTCAAACCCAACTTGAATTGAACAAATAATCCAACTTTGGAACCTATCTAATTCCAACATAAACAATTGAATATTGGTAAAACTCCAAGTAGATTAAATTTGAAATCTACAAAAGAATTGAATAAGATAAAAAAATTTCAAAAAATTTTTAATTAAAATTTTTTATGATAACGTGTCTTTTTTTTTGTCACTTATCATGCTGTCATTGGCTATTGATTTTTACGTTAGCTTTTGACTAATAATGTTATTTCAGAGGATTAATATACTTAACAAAATGAAAGTTCAAGTACTAAGTTAACAAATTTTTTTCTTTAGGTACCAAATTAAGAATATGACTAAATTACAAAGGCTAAATGAGTTTAACCATTTTTTTCATTTCTGATTTGTTATTGATATTATTTGACAGTTACATAAAAAATAAACTTACCTTAAAATTAAAGTTCATTTCTTTACAAAATTACCTACATCGACCAATATATTTACTTGTATCTGTGCTCAATGTCAATTTTGAAAAGAATTTAGTTATTTTAGAGTGAATTAGATGATATATCATTTCATGGTATATTTGCAAATCATTTTACCTTTAGTTCCCAATTACAATCTTTTGGATGTATATTATTTTTAGACATCAGATTTTTACCTTACTAATTTTCTTGTCCATTAGTTACTTGATCTTATTGATTAAATACTACTTGATTTGGGAAAAAAATGCTAATTTTATTAAAAACAATTTGATCTTCAGCAACGCATGAGGCTCCAACTAGTTTTGAACTTAATTGTATACCTCTTTGTCTAATGCATAAATAGATTTTAAAAGAAAAATTATTGGCAGGCATGATCAAAAGTTTGTTTTTGGCCAATAAACCCTCGGCTTAGTAGCGAAGCTCTTAAATTTTGAGGACTCAAGTTCAAATCTCATTAATGGTGAAATTAGTTAGTTTAATTTTATGTTAGATTTTTTTGGTAATATACTGATTAATTTTCTTTTTTATTATAAGTGATTTAGTGATTTTTTATATATAGATATAATATTTGATTATGATTGTAACTTCTGGTATGGTTGTAATTTAAAATGAAAGTTCAGTTTTGATTCTATCAAATTTGATCAAAGACATTAACTGCAAGAAAAAAAAAAGACTAATATGATCTGAACTCTTTTTTTTTTAAAGAATACATCCGTATCCAACATTTATTTTCTACACATATTTAAATATGTCATAAAAGTATAAAATAAGATCTTTCAAATATATAAAAATTTAAAAAAATTAAATATTTTCATGTCGGACAGTCTCTTCAAATTCAAATAACATAGACATTAGAAAACCTTTACTTGGCATTATATCAAAAATCATGAAAACAGCATGAGTTTTCTTGAAGACATCACCACCGCTCGCAAAGGCGTACTCTATTGATAGTAAGCTTATTCATGAATCGAGTTTATATTTTTATTGTATTATTTTGGCTAAGCTGATTTTTTTAATTAAAATATTATTTTATTTAAGTTTTATTATAAATATTAATATAAAAATTATTTTTTAATATTTTTTAATAATGTGAGTAATAATTCAAATTGATAAACTGAGCCAAAATTGAAAAAAAAATTAAAATTTAAAATTTTTTGAATTATAATCTGATTCATGGGCAATTAGATCAGCTTTTATGAACCAGAATTCAATTGCACTTTCCTGCTCAGATTGTTATAGATCTATCCGATGAAGACCATCTCAAACGCGGTTGTAACGTTAGTGGAATCAAGTGCAGAGCTGATGTCTCCATGAAAAAAGTATTCTTCTGCTTCTGCCAATCTTTTACTTTCTTCCAATGTCACTTCTCTTACATTCTCAGTTTCAATCTCAAGTGGTCGACGGCTCCGCGTCAGTACTACTGTCAAGGGCATGCAGGTCTATGCGATTTTTTTTATCTAAATTGAATTTGATTCAACTCGTTTTATAATTATTAACATAAATCTTCTAAGAATAATCAATAAAGAAGGATTGATTTTTGTTTTCAATGATTATTTTTAAAATGGATAGACATTTTTTAAGAAATTTCTCTTTTTTTTAAAGGATTGATTTTTTTTTTAAATTAATTTTTTAATATAATAAATTTAAATAGTCTTAACACTTTTACGGATCGAATTTACGCAGGCCGAAGTTGACCAGTCAGAATTCCTGTTAATTTGGGACCTTAAGTTGACAGCTGGAACCCAATCCGATTGATCCATAGACATTTAATTTCCTTATTGAACCCTAGGGCCTAGAGTTTGCCACGCCTATGTTTGGGGTGTAATCGTCTTCTTATTTTAATTGGAACCTCCATTCTAAATTCCAACTTAAAAAACTTCCTACCAACAAGTCCCAAATTGTAACCATTGAAGTTTGTAAAAAGAGTAAAATTTGACAGAACCTACATAAACTCAACTGTTGAATAAGAATCTAGCTTCATCTATATATATATATATATATCAATTAATGATTAAAACTAATTATTAATGGCAAAAATATCAAATTTGGTTTAATTATTAACCTCAAGTCTCTTGCTATATATTTATAAAATATATATAAGATTAATGGCACAGAAACAATCACTAAGGATTGTAGTCGTGAAATAGATTTAATATCTTTCAACATGATAAAAAATATAATTAAAATATAATATAATATAAAATATAAATATATTAAAATTTATATCATATAAATTATTTTATGTCGATACTTATATAAAATATTTAAAGTTTTAAAAATATACGAAAAAAGTACAGAGGGGTAAATTACCGGATCAAAATAGCCATTAATTATGATCCTGGGTTTCGGATGCCGAAGCAAAGTTTTCCTTCTCGGTATGATCAGCATAAGGAGGATCGCAGATAATACCACTTCCTGCATGAACACGACATGGAGGACCTACACCGATCAGATTTCTCTGAATCTCTTGGTTGGCATTCTTTCCTACAGTAATCCCAAAAAAAAAAAAAAAATGCAAGGCACTGAAAACCCGAAGGAAAGTAATAGCTAAATTAAGAAGAGTAATATTGTTTCATATATATAGTTTTTTAATTACACTTACCCTTTAAGTGAGTGTTTCTGGTTGAAGTTGGAGGAAAGAGTAGTGAAAGTGATAGCAGTAGAACAAGTATAGGAAGCCTAGGAGATATCTTACAGGGCATGTTTGGTGACCGACAAACCGATTTCTGGGTTGAAACCAATGGTAGCTTGATCGGATTGGGTTGTGATTGTTTTGCAGGAGAAAGAGGACTTCGCTGCTCATTTCTTTTATTGGCTATAAATAATTGCTTACCAGATAAGATTTGCTCGGCTTTTTCCTTTGTCGGCCTTGCTTTTCTTGTTCACTTTTTGAAAATTCAGAGTGGATATGACACGAGGTATCCTTCCAGGAAAAGCTTAAATTGGGCATAATGATTGTAGCGAAAGCGACTGTAGCAGTGAACCCAACTTTAATTTGATTGATTTGTAAAATTACTTCTAAATTGGGTTAAAGTTTAGTAATCATTTATTTAAATTTTAATATTTATAATTTTTTTATTTTTCAAATAATTTTTGTAAAAAAGAAATGAGAATAGTAGTAGTAAGAATAGTACAGAAAGAACAGGGAACATCTTACATAAAAAATGAATATCTTTCGTGGAACATGCTTCAAATGACAATGTTACGCAAGAAAAAGTTACGATAGGTCCCGTGATGAAATAGAGTATCAGAATGACATGATTGAAGAATGTGCTAATCAGCCTGGAAATGCATGTTTGTCTGTGGATGACAATCAATCTTTAATGGTTACCAACAACTCTACCGCCTTTTCCAATGTCAATGGTGGAAACGGGAGCATGGGTGCTTTTGAAGTTAATCTGGATGACTACTTAATTTATTTTGAGCCCTAAGGGGAGTTAGGCCTTGGGGAAGAAATGGGTCCCCATTGTAAGGACCTATTTTGTGGTCTTCATAAGCCCATAACTGAAAGACAAAAAGGCTACTGATCTGGTTGACCTAAGGGGAGTTAGGCCTTGGGGAAGAAATGGGTCTCCATTGTAAGGACCTATTTTGTGGTCTTCATAAGCCCATAACTGAAAGACAAAAAGGCTACTGATCTGGTTGACGATGAGCTTCTTGGAGATCATAGTGAGCCTCTAAACATGGGTACCAACGTCGAAAAAGATCGTGATCTCTTCCTCCTATTCTCTCCGCAAGTGAAGGAAAGTAAGAGACAAAAAGAAGACTGGGGCATTTTTGAGAAGCTCTGATCAGAAACATCTCAAAGAAAGGGACGAAACATAAAGGAAGGCTGTAACGAACGAAGAATCAAGGTGAAAATGGAAGCCCAAGTTGCCGAAAGATTAAAAATCCTTTCCATTGTGGTGAATCCTTGTTTTTATGATGAGGATCCTCTGTTGGATTATGAGGGGATTGGCGATGAGGCTAAACTTAGACTTCTAAGAAAATTTAACTAGGTAACATAAGGTGGAAATGATCTTGATTCAAGAATCATTGATGGAGTTATTACAGATCAAATTGTTGTTATGGCCGGATGAAGATTTTGAATGGATTTTCTCTCCATTGTTGGGAGATTTGGTTTGTAATCTCGCAATGGAATAAAACCATGGAATCTGATTTAATAGCAGCAGTCAACTGGATAAAGAATAGAGGTCGACAGAACGTGGATATTATGGGACATTTTTATTGAAATCGACAATTTGATATCAGGCATTAGGCTAGCTCGTTTGAGAACATTTTTAGAGAAGCAAACGGTTTAGCCGATTCGTTAGCATAAGCTAACGAATAATTGTCCAAAATCTAGCACGAATACCCATTTAGATCTATTTTATTCTTGCATTGGTCTAAGGGAACATACCAATAATTAAAGCTTGTTTTATCATTAAAAATATACTAAAAAGTTTTTTACATAATATTTTTAAATATATTTTTAAATTAAATTAAATTAAATTAAATTAATTATTAATAAAATAATAATTTAGATCAAACTAGATTCTTTAAGCTCGATAAACAACTCTATCCTAAAAGAAATCTACAGAAATCCAACTTTGTGTACCAAGAGTTTGTATTGGATCTAGTAACTTTGGGCATGAAATTTGAAGAAAAAAAACTTAAATATAATATAAAACATGATACAAATATATAAATAAGTCAAAAGCTATATAATGTGAATTATTAATATTTTAAAAATTTATATAATTATATAATACTTTAAAAACAATTAAAAGATAAAAAATATTACAAATATGATGTGAATACATGAATTACCCTATCTAGTACCAATTAATTATGTCCTTGGATCTATGTTCCCCGAGTTTTCCTTCTCGCTATTTGCAGCATAAGCATCGCAGTCCTCACAACTGCCACTTTTGCATGATCATGACCTGGATATAGTATTTACATTGATTAAGTTTCTCTGAATCTCTTCATTGACAACCTTTGATCCTACAATAACCCCAAGAACAAAAACAAAAATAAAATACTAAAATAACCTGGCAGATACTATAAAATAATAAATTTTTAAAGATAAAATAAGAGAATAATAAAAAAAAGGTTTCACTATCTCGAAATTTGATAGTATTACGAAGAATATCATCTTTAATTTAAAAGTACTAAAAATGAGTATAATTTTAAAATTTTTTTAAGGATATAATTTTAGAAGATGACGGTTAGAAGTGATTTTTTATTTTTAAAATTTTTAAAAATATTTTTTTATCTTTTAAAGATAATTATTGATTATTTTTAATTTTTTTAAATTTTACTGCGAGAGATATATTATTATTGAACGTTTTCACATATAGAGTTTAAGTTGCACTTACCAAAGGAAGTGTTTCTGCTTGAAGTTGGAGGCAAGAGCAGTGAAATTGATAGTAATAGGACTAGTATAGAAAGCATGGGGTATCTATCCTACGATGCGTGTTTGGTTTCTAAGAAACTGGTTTCTAGGCTGAAGCGAACGGTAGCTTGATCGGATAAGGTTATAAGATTATTTTAGATGAGAATGAGGACTTTGGTACTCGATTTTTTAATGGCTATAAATAACTGCTTACCGATAAGATTTTTTGGTTTTTCCATCAATCATAAAGCATAAAGTTTGATCCAAGTAGTCGTTTATTGGACAATTCCTAGCTGTAAGCTTGTCAACCTTGTTTTTGTTGTTGACTTGTTGAAAATTCAAACTAACTCATGCCATTGATGACATATGGTTGATATTCAGTGATCGAAGTCCAGGTGAAAAAGCTAACATTGGGTTGAAACTATAGGATTAATTAGATTGGTCCATATGTTTATTTAATATTTAAATTTTAGTATTTATAATTTTTTTATATCTTCAAGTGATGATCTTTTTTATATAAATTTTTTTATTAATTAAATGATAAATTAGAATCAAATCAGTAAAAACCATTTTTTTAAATTCACCTTAATTTGAATTAGACCTATTAAATTAAACAAATAATTCAACTTTTAAATAGATCTTTTTCAAACATAAACTATTGAATTTTGGTAAAAGATCCAAGTAGTTCAAATTTGAAATCTACAAAAGAATTGAACAAGATAAGGTGGAAAATATAATAAGAAACTATTTCTTGCATATTAAAGCATTAAAGTGTATATGTTTATTATGCAGGAACAATCTTCATAGACAGAGCACCTTGATATAAGTAATTTGACAGAGGTACTTTAATATAAGTACTTTGACATAAGTATTTTAGTAGAGGTATTTTGATATAAGTACCTTAGGATAGAGACTTTGGCAGAGGTACTTCGACGTAGGTACTTCGATGAGGTAGTTGGCACAAGCACTTCAGCAGAGATACTTTGGAAGAGGTACTTCGGTAGAAGTAACATGACACAGGGACTTTGATAGAGGTACTATGACACAAGGACTTTGGCAGACGTACTTTGGTATAGGTATTTTGACACAAGTACTTTAGCACAGATATTTTAGACGTAGGTACTTCAACACAAATACTTTGACAATGACGCTTCTTCATTGTAGCGTTATTCGGAACTACAAGTTTCATGTAATAAAGTTCGTGGAGTTAACCTGGGAAAGTTAGTAGGATTCTTAGGTTTTCTCCACACTCGAGATGTCTTGGAGAGCATGGCTTGGAGGCTTAGATATGAAACTGTTAAGAAATAGACTTTTTAATCTTTACCTGGAAAACAAGTGCTTCTCTTTCTTGTTGTGAACATGCGGTACACTCTTAAGCATATTGTCATATAACCAATATCCACATCTTGTTACCAAAACATTCCAAAAGGAGTAACTTCCCATAATAATCCCAACCTACTGCTTTTGTAACCTATATCTCTCTCTGTAGTAACTACTTTGGTAACTTCCTTTAGAGAGGCTATAAATAGGGATCCTAAAGGTTCATTTAGGATCTTTTGATAGTTTGACCAATTTTTGATCTTTTGGAATCATCTGCAACTTTTCTCTAACAATTTCTACGCACCATGATTTTCATCACCCTTGGCCACTTATAGCTTTTATCACAACCACCTGCCACCGCACCTCTTTTCTAGGGTCTTCTCTAATCTTCCTTTCTGTCATCTCTCTATCTCATTCTATTTTATTGGTTTGTAACGTTTTCTCACTAGATCATAAAGAAACCCCCTACATAAAGACACGCAATGGACGGGCTAGACTAGTTAATATATTTTTCTAAATAGTTTTAATTTCGGATTCGGTGAAATATTATTTAACTAATAAAGAATTTTTACTTATTTTTAATTTTTAAATAAAATTTTAGTATAAAATAATTTTTTGAATGGATGAGCTTGAGTGAGTTTGACCTAATTATTTTTCTCAATAAATTACGATTGGTACTATGTTAATGTGAAAAAATGTGCTTTTAAGATTATCAAGAAATAAAAAAGATTCAAATAAAATTTAAAGACTTCTTTGATGGTATTGCTAAACAATAAAGAATCGCAGCTAGATTACTAATAAATTCTAATTCAATACCATTTATTATCGAGATAAATGATCTTATCAATTGAATTAACTTATCATTATACTATTTTCTGATTCAAGTAATTAGATAACAAAATTTTTCGTAAATTAAAGTTGTTCAAGCTTCCAGCCTCTAACAGTTTTCCATGCAAGTGACCTGGAAATCCTTCAACAAGAAAAAGACTTTTGTTGTTGGGAGCTATGCTTAGAGCTTAGGTTTTAGTAAACCTTCCCTTGCACTTAGAAGATCTTGATTCAACAATCAAAGAGCCAAGAAGAAAACAATTTTTCTTCTAAGAAATCAAAGATTGCACAATCTCTCTAAGATTTTAGGGAGAAAATGTTAACTAGGTTTTCTAAGCTTCTTTGGCCATTTTTCAAGTGCAAAATCAACTATATGAGACGACAATCAAAGGTAATATATCTAAGGTTTAAAATTTTAATTTTTAAGAAATGACAATTTTGTCCCTGGCCCATGTGAACTCATTCAAATTGGACCTAAGTAACCATTTCTTGTATTAGACATGTTAGCCCAATCTCAATTTAATTTCTACTAATCACCCTTATCTGTGTAACTTAGTAGGCCCCCATTATATTGGTAATAAATATAAAATAGCCCAATTAAGAGTATTTTATATTTATAGACCAAGATTGGAATCTAACAATGCATCATGGCCACCTATCATGTAGGGAGTGTCAAGATGGCTTTAACAAGCCCTTCAATGCTCAATATCTTAGTGTAATAAATATCCTTTTATCATATATCCCAAAATTAGTAAGAGTATGGTTCAGTGTCTACTCTTAGCTCATTTTATATTAGTATGCAATCTTTATGTGTTAACTTCATAATCAATATTGCTTTAGCTAAGGACTTTGAGTTAACATAGAGAGGTACATGTGAGATATGTTCTTCCATATCACTTAGGGTGATGAATTCTTTCTGGACCACTCATTTATCTACTATATGAGTCATGCCATACCCAGAACCACCCTACCATAAGCATCAATTTATTATGGACCTTTTGGTGATGGAATCAAAGCATGGTACTCCTCATATGAGATGACTTAGTGTCATAAGTTTAAGGATCACTTATACTACTGAATATGATAGTGTTTCCATAAACACTTAGTGAAATACCACATAAAACTCTCATAGCGGATCATGTTCAGTAAACTTATTACCATAACAAGCACCCATATGATATCCTCAAGTATCTTTATATTTCAACTGATGAGATCAGTTGCATGCATCGTATGTCTGAAGGCTTATACATGCCAGTCTTTGTGTATTGTCAATACGCTATCTTGACGATACGATAATCAAGAATGTTTTTAGAAATACGGCTTTAATGCATAAAGATCTCATAATTGTAACTCTTTACAATTCCCTTGTAAGGCCAATATGTTTCATAGGCTTTATCTACATAAGATATTTAGAACAATTTTACAACTAAATTTTATGAATAAAGAAATACTTTCATAACATTAAATAAATATAATATTTGATTACATGATGTCACTAAATGATAATGCCTTACATGCAACAACGATTACCTTGTAGGGCTTACACTAACACACGATTCCTCCAATTCTCACTTGCTTTGTTGCAAAATTGATTGACAATTATCGTGGGGATGATGATAATGGCCACAACATTCGATCACGCGGATCTGCATTCATGTTTACCGACGACCTCTTGAACTCGGACGATTCTGTCCCTCTGAAGATAAAAAAATCAGAGGCATATTCCTGCAGTGCTGCAATGGAGCATCCCGATAGACAGCATATGCAATTGGAAATAAGGTTCTAACAGCTTTTGTGATGGAGATGATAATCATTGTTGGGCAAACTTAAGCTCCACACGTTTTTGTGTTTGCAGCAAGTCTTATGAAGGTGATACTCTACTTGAGGACTGTCAAGGTACGTACATATTTTGCTAGATTATCCAGAAATAACACTTGCTTATCGTTTGGTCATAAATTAAATGTGAACCTTTGGTTTAGTACTAAAACTTAGAAAAAAAAATTGATTTTAATTTTTTTAAAAAAATTAAATCGTTATTTCTTTAATGCTTTGTAAACTGTCAAAAGAAAAATAAAACATTTTTTACCCTTATATAGACCTTAGGTAATTCAATAGAATAGAACTGACGATTTATGTATTCATATTATATTCGTGTATTTTATTGCAACATAATCATATTTAAAGTATTTTATATTTTTTTCAATTTTGATACGTTAATAATTTATATTATACAAATTTTAAAAATGAATTATTGTCATAAAATTTCATATTTTAATGACTTGATATATATATTATATTCATATAATCATATCTTATATTTTTAAGTTTAGTATTAAATCTTTTAGAAAAGGTCAACATTTAATTTTCAATTATAAAAAGAGTTACAGCAAAGAACCAATAACTCTAGAAAGTAACAAACTAGGAGAATTTGTTAACTTACATTTTCATTGCATTGAGCTTTTATATATTTACACGTGTGTGAATTTGCTTTAATTTTAAGCTAAATATAACTTTTTATTCTCTTTCAATCATAGCCTTAGGCAAATGTTGGGATCGGAAACATAAATTTTGTCAGATGCTTTATTTAAGCAGTCCAGGCAGATCCAATTGTTTCATGGTCATGTCCTGATGCATATGAAAGCAGTTATGCGTATGCGTGCTATCCCAAAGATTTAAAAGAAATTTTTCCCAAAAAAACCTCCGGTTAAGACAAATATTATAGGTGTGAAATGAAAAATTCACTTTCACACTAGCATTTATTATTATTATTATTATTATTATTATTATGAGTAAAATTTAAGTAGTTTGCTTTGATAGGCTGTACAATTTTCCTCGCAAGTTATTTTGAAATAAAATGTTATGATTACTTGGGTTTTCTCAATAAAAAAATAAAACAAAATTTGTGCTTAAATGTTATGTTTTATCAATTATTTTCAAATAGTTGACCGAAATCAATTTAAAAATTTTGATGTTTTTTAAACAAATTAACTAGATTTTAGTAAATTTTATTGTAATTAGAAATATTTAATGTCTTAGTTAATTAGAAACTTTTTTATTGGAAATGGCATACAAATGTTTTTTTTTTTTTGTTTCAACTTCGTTTTTTTTTTTTTTTTGGTAACATTTGGTTTTAAAATTTATTTCAGTAATTATTTTGAACTTATATTTATACATTTTGATTTTTTTTTTTCTAAAACAATTTACATAAATTGTTGGCTTGAAATTTTGTAGGTTGCAGTGCAGGAATTGGCACACCTATTTTGCTAATTGGTGCATGATGTTCTCGCAAAATAGCTAATAGAAGGAAAAACACGAAGCTGAAGCAAAAGAACGTCAGAAACAAGGGTGGTTCACTCCTACAAGAAAAGTTATCACCTTATGAAATAATAAGAATGTTTACATCTGAGGAATTGGAGAATGAAACTGACAACTATAGTGAGAATCGAATCCTGGGTCAATGAGGGCAAGGAACTGTTTACGAAGGAATGTTGGGAGATCGAAGCATTGTGGCTATTAAGAAACCGAAGATGGTGGCTACTGGAAACAAATTAAATGAAAACAAACTTCAGCAGTTCATTAATGAGATAATAATTTTATCACAAATTAATCATAGAAATGTGGTTAAGTTATTAGGATGTTGCTTCGAGACTGAAGTTCCTTTATTAGTGTATGAGTTCATCATCAATGGAACTCTTTCTAAACATATAAACGAGGAGGAGAACGAAGAATTATTCCCCATTGGATGGAATATGCACCTACGAATTGCATCAGAAGTTGCAAATGCTTTAGCCTATATGCACTCCTCAGCTTCTGTTCCTATTTATCATCGAGATATAAAATCCAGCAACATACTTTTGGATGATAAGTACAGAGCAGTAAGTGTTGGAATTCGGAACATCAAAGTTGATTGTATCTGAGCAAACTCATCTTACCACTCAAATGCAAGGAACTATCGGATACTTGGATCCAGAGTATTTCCAGTCAAGCCGTTTTACAAAAAAGAATGATGCTTATAGCTTTGGAGTAGTTCTTGTTGAGCTCTTAACAGGGGAAAAGCCTTTAATCACTTAAGCCAAACAGAAGAAGTCAGACCCTTGGTATCATATATATATATATATATATATATATATATATACAGTCAAATTTTATTTTTGAAAATATAAGTTTATGATAATGGTACTTAATTAAACCTAATTTGTTAAACCCAAAATGTAATTAGTTCATATAGTCATTCTTAAGAAATAGCATCAATAGGTTTAGAATTTAAATTTCAACTTCTACAAAGCTTCTATCTTCATGTTTGACTTCCTTTATATGAAAAGAAACCTTAATATTACATTTTTTATCTAACTTATCATTTAGAGCCGGTAAAACTATCCATCATTGCCAAAAGTTTGTTGGTTTAGTTCTTTCTGTCAAGATAATAAGTCTGTTTTCCATTTTATCTTATAGTATTAATCTTTTTCTTTCATTATATAAAGACTATGTTGTGGAATATTTACAGCTAATTTTCAAATATGAATTATTCCTTTTCTTTTTCGAGTAATAGTTTGGTATTCTTAATTTCCATTCATGATGATTAAAAAAGATGAAAATATGTATGTTCTATTTGACAAAGTAGAAACATGAAAGACAATAATAATCACATGATATTAGTTTCCATTTTTCAATAATTGTATCTGAAGAATGACCCATCACCAAAAAATCAAACAATTAAATGAAACCTTAATCATACGCACAGTAAAAAAATATTTGGAATTGTTCAACCTTTTTTTACGTGTATATATATATATATATATACACCCTTTGTAATTGAAAGAATTAGAAGAATACAAACATTAAAAAAAATTAAAATTCTCACTTGCAAATAGATCTGTCCACATGGGTTGGATTGCATGCAATATCATAGGTTCACTTTGAAATGGATAGGATTTAAGATATAATTTTTGTAATTTGAATTGACATACTTAAATTATTAAAAAATTATTTATTTAAATTTAATTATAGAAATATATACATATTAATAGAAAATTTTAATGTACTAAACCTAATAATTAATTGGTTTATTCAACCATTCTTATAGGTGACGTTTAATAGGTTTAAGATTTAAATTCTCACATCTGCAACCTTTCTATAGCCCAATTGGTTTACGAAGACAATAATGATGATATTAAAAATAAATACTTATTATGATTAATGGTAATTATATTGTTCAAATAGAATGATTCATTATTTCCTTATATTCATTAAAAATTATAAAAGTTTTAATTTCTTATATTAACTATTTTATTAATATAGTTTTGAAAATTTTATTCAATTTAAAGGCACTTATTTTATTATTATACAATTTTATTTAAGAAAGGCTACTCGCGTGATGCTAGATTACAAACGTTTAAAAATATTTAGAATGATCATTTTAGAATGATGATTATGTATAAGAGAATCAATGACAAATTTATTTATTTTTTCTTTTATTTGAATTTAAAAAATTGTGTACCTCTGCGATCTTTTTTTAGCATAAGGTAATTCGTGAAATATCTGTAGCTTTTTTCTTTTCAAATATGAGCTATTCCTTTTCTTATTATCTAAAATAAAATAAAAAAATTATAAATATTAAAATTTAAAATTTAAATTTATGATATGTCCTTTTAATATTTAAGATTGTCAGAGTTTAAACTTTGATCGCTAAAATCAAGAGTCTAATTTTCTACTAATGGACCTTATGACTGTTGGGGTGAGATGTTATTTTTTATCGATGTCTACTTGAACTAATTAGATTAAAACCCTTTTTTTAATTAAAGAATGTTTGTCACGGTTATAGGTGGATGTTTTATTTCGTTTGATTGCCATTATAGTTTGGGATGAAGGAC
>JBBYHK010062230.1:0-46788 GCA_038382065.1 Adansonia grandidieri | reverse complement strand
CCAAGGCATCAATATCGTGTATTTGAATGCGGAGAACATGATTGTAGTGGCCAATCACAAAAAAAATGGACATTATTATGAGTATCCATGTTTCTCACCTTTCATAGATAAACATTAATTATAAGGAAAATGGTGGAAAGAAAACTTTTCCTGCAAATCCAAAGCATCAATATCGTGTATCCCAAAGTGGAGAACATGATTGTAGTCCCCGTAACAAAAAAAAGGGGATTATAATGAGTAACCATGTTCGTCTTATTTCACGAATAAACATTAATTATAAGTAAAGTGGTGATCCAAGTTCGTGTATCCCAATGTGGAGAACATTATTGTAGTAGCCATAACAAAAATAGTTGAGATTATTATGAGTATCTAAGTTTGTCTCATTTCACAAATGAACTTTGATTATAAGGAAAATGGTGGAAAGTAAAGCTTTTCTTGCAAATCCAAGGTATCAATATCCTGTATCCCAATTTGGAGAACATGATTGTAGTGCCCATAATGAAAAAAATCAAAATTATTACAAGTATCCAAGTTTGACTCATTTCACAGATGAATATTAATTAAAGGAAAATGATGGAAAGAAAAGCATTACTTGCAAATCCAAAGGAGTTATATCATGTATCCCAATGTGGAGAACATGATTGTAGCGTCCATAACAAAAACAATGGAGATTATGTGAGTATCCAACTTTGTCTCAATTCATAGATAAACATTAATTATAAGGAAAATGGTGGGAAAAAAAGCTTTTCTTGCAAATCCAAAGCATTAATATCATTTATCCCAATGTAGAGAACATGATTGTAGTGCCCATAACAAAAAGAATGGAGATTATTACGAGTGTCCAAGTTTGACTCATTTCATAGATGAACATTAATTATAAGGAAAATGGTGGAAAGAAAAGCTTTTCTTGCAAATCCAAAGCATCAATATCGTGTATCCCAATATGGAGAACATGATTGTAGTCCCTATAACAAAAAAAAAAAGAGATTATAATGAGGATCCAAGTTTGTCTCATTTCACTAATGAACATTAATTATAAGGAAAGTGGTGATCCAAGCCATCAATATCATGTATCCCAATGTGGAGAACATTATGGTAGTGCCCATAACAAAAAGAATGGAGATTATTATAAGTATCCAAGTTTGATTCATTTCTCGGATGAACATTAATTCTAAAAAAAATGGTGGAAAGAGAAGCTTTTCTTGCAAATCCAAAGCATCAATATCGTGTATCCCAATGTGGAGAACATGATTGTAGTCCCTATAAGAAAAAAAAAGGGGGATTATAATGAGTATCCAAGTTTGTCCCATTTCACTAATGAACATTAATTATAAGGAAAGTGGTGATCCAAACCATCAATATCGTTTATCCCAATGTGGAGAACATTATGGTAGTGCCCATAACAAAAAGAATGGAGATTATTACGAGTATCCAAGTTTGATTCATTTCTTGGATGAACATTAATTCTAAAAAAAATGGTGGAAAGAAAAGCTTCTCTTACAAATCCAAAGCATCAATATCATGTATCCCAATGAGGTGAACATGATTGTTGCACCCAATCACAAAATAATGGAGATTATTATGAGTATCTAAGTTTGTCTCATTTAACAGATGAACTTTGATTATATGAAAAATGGTGGAAAGAAAAGCTTTTCTTGCAAATCCAAAGCATTAATATCGTGTATCCGAATGTGTAGAACATGATTGTTGTGCCGAATCACAAAAATGGAGATTATTGTAAGTGTCCAAGCGTGTCTCATTTCATAGATTAATGTTGATTATAAGGAAAATGGTGGATAGAAAAGCTTTTCTTGTAAATCCAAAGCATCAATATCATGTATCCTAATTTGGAGAATGTGATTGTAGTGCCCATAACAAAAAGAATGAAGATTATTACGAGTATCCAAGTTCGACTCATTTCTTGGATTAACATTAATTTTAAGGAAGTTGGTGGAAAGAAAAGATTTTCATGCAAATCCAAAGCATCAATATCGTGTATCCCAATATGGCGAACATGATTGTAGTCCCCATAACAAAAGGAATGGAGATTATAATAAGGATCCAAGTTTTTCTCGTTTCACAGATAAACATTAATTATAAGGAAAATGGTGGAAGGAAAAGCTTTTCTTGCAAATCCAAAGCTTCAATATCATGTATCCCAATGTGGAGAACATGATTGTAGTGCCTATAACAAAAAGAACGGAGATTATAATGAGTATACAAGTCTATCCTATTTCATGGATGAACATTAATTATTGGGAAAATGGTGGAAAGAAAGGCTTTTCTTGCAAATCCAAAGCATCAATATTGTATATCTGAATGCGGAGAACATGATTGTAGTGGCCAGTCACAAAAATAATGGACATTATTATGAGTGTCCATGTTTGTCACATTTCACAGATGAATATTAATTATAAGGAAAATGGTGGAAAGAAAAGCTTTTCTTTCAAATCTAAAGCATCAATACCGTGTATCCTAATGAGGTGAACATCACTGTACTGCCCAATCACAAAAATAATGGAGATTATTATGAGTCTCAGGTTTGTCTCATTTTATGGATGAACTTTGATTACAAGGAAAATAGTGGAAATAAAAGCTTTTCTTGCAAATCCAGAGCATCAACATCGTGTATCCTAATCTGGAGAACAAGATTGTAGTGCCCATAACAAAAAGAATGGAGATTATTATAAGTATCTAATTTTGACTCATTTCACGGATGAATATTAATTATAAGGAAAATGGTGGAAAGAAAAGCTTTTCTTGCAAATCCAAAGCTTCAATATCGTGCATCCCAATATGGAAAACATGATTGTAGTGCCCATAACAAAAGAATGGAGATTACAATGAGTATCCAAGTTTGAGTCATTTCACAGATGAATAACAATTGTAAGGAAAATGGTGGTAGGAAAAGCTTTTCTTGCAAATCCAAAAAATCAATATCATGCATCCAATGTGGAAAAGATGATTGTAGTCCCCATAACAAAGAGAGTGGAGATTATAATTAGTATCCAAGTTTGTCTTATTTCACGGACGAACATTAATTTTAAAGAATATGGTGGAAAAAAAGCTTTTCTTTGCAAATCCAAAGCATCAATATCATCTATCCCAATGTGGTGAACATGATTGTAGTGCCCATAACAAAAAGAACATAGATTATTACGAGTATCCAAGTTTGACTCATTTCTCAGATGAACATAATTAAAAGAAAAATGGTGGAAAGAAAAGCTTTTCTTTCATATCCAAAGCATCAATATCATGTATGATAATGAGGTAAACACGATTACAGTGCTCGGTCACAAAAAAAAAGGAGTTTATTATGGGTATCTAGGTTTGTCTCGTTTCACAGATGAACTTTGATTATGAGGAAAATGGTGGAAATAAAAGCTTCTCTTGCAAATCTAAAGCATCAATATTGTGTATCCCAATTTGGAGAACAAGATTGTAGTACCCAGAACAAAAAGTATGGCAATTAGCACCAGTGTCCAAGTTTGACTTATTTCACAGATGAACATTAATTATAAGGAAAATGGTAGGAAGAAAAGCTTTTCTTGCAAATCCAAAGTATCGATAACATGTATCCCAACATGGTGAACATGATTGTAGTGCCCAATCACAAAAATAATGTAGAATATTTTGAGTATCCAAGGTTGTCTCATTTCATGAATGAACTTTGATTATAAGGAAAATGGTGGAAAGAAAAGCTTTTCTTGATAATCCAAAGCATCAATATTGTGTATCCCAACTTGGAGAGCATGATTGTAGTGCCCATAACAAAAGAATGAAGATTATAATAGGTTTCCAAGTTTGTCTCATTTCACAAATAAATATTAGTTATAAGGAAAATGGTAGAAAGAAAAGCTTTTCTTGCAAATCCAAAGCATCAATATCATGTATCCTAATATGGAGAACATGATTGTAGTGCCCATAACAAAAAGAATAGAGATTATTATAAGTATCCAAGCTTGACTTATTTCTTGGATGAACAGTAATTATAAGAAAAATGGTGGAAAGAAAAGCTTTTCTTGCCAATCTAAATCGTCAATATCATGTATCTGAATGGGGTGAACATGATTGTAGTGCCCGGTAACAAAAATAATAAAGATTATTATAGGTATCCCAGTTTGTCTCGTTTCACAGATAAGCTTTGATTATAAGGAAAATTATGGAAAGAAAAACTTTTCCTGCAAATCCAAAGCATCAACATCATGTATCCCAATTTGGAGAACATGATTGTAGTGCCATAGCAAAAAGAATGGAGATTGTTATGAGTATCCATTTTGACTCATTTCATTGATGAATACTAATTATATGGAAAATGGGGGAAATAAAAGCTTTTCTTGCAAATCCAAAAAAACAATATCATGTATCCCAATGTGGAGAACATGATTGTAGTGTCCATAATAAAAAGAATGGAGATTATAATGAGTATCCAAGTTTGTCTTATTTCATAGATGAACATTTATTATGAGGAGAATAGTGGAAAGAAAAGCTTTTCATAAATATCCAAAGCATCAACATCATGTATCCCAATGCAGAGAACATAATTGTTGTGTCCATAACAAAAAGAATGGAGATTATTATGAGTATCCAATTTTGTCTCATTTCGTGGATGAACATTAATTATAAGGAAAATGGTGAAAAGAAGTGCTTTTCTTGCAAATCCAAAGCATCAATATGTGTATCCCAACGTGGAGAAATGATTGTGGTCCCCATAACAAAAGGAACGAAGATTATAATGAGTATCCAAGTTTGACTCATTTCTTGGATGAACATTAATTATAAGAAAAATGGTGGAAAAGAAAGTTTTTCTTGCAAATCCGAAGCATCAATATCATGTATCCTAAAGAGGTGAAGATGATTGTAGTTCCCAATCACAAAAATAATGGAGATTATTATGAGTATCCAAGTTTGTGTCATTTTAGAGATAAACTTTGATTATAGGGGAAATGGTGGAAATAAAAGCTTTTCTGGCAAATCCAAAGCATCAAAATCATGTATCCCAATTTGGAGAACATGTATGAGTATCCAAGATTGTGTCATTTGATAGATGAACTTTGATTGTCGGGGAAATGGTAAAAAGAAAAGCTTCTCTGGCAAATCCAAAGCATCTATATTGTGTATCCTAATTTGAAGAACATGATTATAGTGCCCATAACAAAAAAAATAGGGATTATTACAAGTATCTAAGTTTGACTCATTTCACGGATGAATATTAATTATAGTAAAAATGGTGGAATGAAAAGCTTTTCTTACAAATCCAAAGCATCAATATCTTGTATCCCAAGGAAGTGAACATGATTATAGTGCCTAATCACAAAAATATTGGACATTATTATGAGTATCCAAGTTTGTGTAATTTCACGGATGAACTTTGATTTTAAGGAAAACGGTGGAAAGAAAAGCTTTTCTTGCAAATCCAAAGCATCAATATTGTGTATCCCAATGTGGAGAACATGATTGTAGTTCCCAAAAAAAAAAGAATGGAGATTATTATGAGTATCTAGGTATGACTCATTTCATGGATGAACATTAATTATATGGAAGATAGTGAAAAGAAAAGATTTTCATGCAAATCCAAGGCATCAACATCATGTATCCCAATGTGGAGAACATGATTCTAGTGCCCAGAACAAAAAGAATGGCGATTATTATGAGTGTCCAAGTTTGACTCGTTTCATAGATGAACATTAATTGTAAGGAAAATGGTAGGAAGAAAAGCTTTTCCTGCAAATCCAAAGCATCAATATGTGTATCGAAACATGGAGAACACGATTGTAGTCTTCATAACAAAAAGAATGGAGATTAAAATGGGTATCCAAGTTTGTCTCATTTCACGATGAACATTAATTATAAGGAAAATGTTGGAAAGAAAAGCTTTTCTTATAAATCCAAAGCATCAATATCGTGTGCCCCAATGTGGAGAACATGATTATAGTGCCTATAACAAAAAAAAATGGTGGAATGAAAAGCTTTTCTTGCAAAACCAAAGCGTGGATAACATGTATCCCAACGAGGTGAACATGATTGGAGTGCCTAATCACAAAAATAATGGAGATTATTATGAGTATCTAAGGTTGTATCATTTTACGGATGAACTTTGATTGTAAGGAAAATGATGCTAATCCAAAGCATCAATATCGTGTATCCCAACTTGGAAAGCATGATTGTACTGCCCGTAACAAAAAGAATGGAGATTTTTACAAGTATCCAAGTTTGACTCATTTCACGGATGAATATTAATTATAAGGAAAATGGTGGAAAGAAAAGCTTTTCTTGCAAATCTAAATCATCAATATCGTGTATCCCAATATGTAGAACATGATTGTAGTGCCCATAACAAAAGAATGGAGATTATAATGAGTTTCCAAGTTTGTCTCATTTCAAAAGTAAACATTAATTATAAGGAAAATGGTGGAGAGAAAAGCCTTTCTTGCAAATCCAAAACGTCAATATCGTGTATCCCGATGTGGACAACATAATAGTAGTGACAATAATAAAAAGAATGGAGATTATTATGAGTATCCAATTTCGACTCATTTCATAGATAAACATTAATTATAAGAAAAATAGTGGAAAAAGAAGATTTTCATGCAAATCCAAGGCATCAATAACGTGTACCCCAATATGGAGAACATGATTGTAGTGCCCATAACAAAAGAATGGAGATTATAATGCGTTTCCAAGTTTGTCTCATTTCACAAGTAAACATTAATTATAAGGAAAATGGTGGAGAGAAAAGCCTTTCTTGCAAATCCAAAACATCAATATCGTGTATCCCGATGTGGACAACATAATAGTAGTGCCAATAATAAAAAGAATGGAGATTATTATGAGTATCCAATTTTGACTCATTTCACAGATAAACATTAATTATAAGGAAAATAGTGGAAAGAGAAGATTTTCATGCAAATCCAAGGCATCAATAACGTGTATCCCAATATGGAGAACATGATTGTAGTGCCCATAACAAAAGAATGAAGACTATAATGAGTTTCCAAGTTTGTCTCATTTCACGGATAAACATTACTTATAAGGAAACTGGTGGAAAGGAAAGCTTTTCTTACAAATCCAAAGCATCAATATCGTGTATCCTAATGTCAACAACATGAATGTAGTGCCCATAATAAAAAGAATGGAGATTATTATGAGCACCCAAGCCTGACTCATTTCTCGGGTGAATAATAATTGTAAGAAAAATGGCAAAAAGAAAAGCTTTTCTTGCAAATTTAAAGCTTCAATATTGTGTACCCCAATGAGGTAAACCTAATTATAGTGCCTAATCACAAAAATAATAGAGATTATTATGGGTATCCAAGTTTGTCTCGTTTCACGGATGAACTTTGATTATAAGGAAAATGGTGGGAAAAAAACTTTTCTTGCAAATCCAAAGCATCAATATCGTGTATCCCAATTTGGAGAACATGATTGTAGTGCCATAGCAAAAAGAGTGGAGATTATTATAAGTATCCAATTTTAACTCATTTCATGGATGAATATTAATTATATGAAAAATGGTGGAAAGAAAAGAATTTCTTGCAAATCTAAAAAGTCAATATCATGTATCCCAATATGGAGAACATGACTGTAGTGTCCATAACAAAAAGAATGGAGATTATAGTGAGTATCCAACTTTGTCTCATTTCATGGATGAACATTAATTATAAGGAAAATAGTGGAAAGAAAAGCTTTTCATAAATATCCAAAGCATCAACATCGTGTATCCTAATACGGAGAACATGATTGTTGTGTCCATAACAAAAAGAATGGAGACTATTATGAGTATCCAAGTTTGACTCATTTCACATATGAACATTAATTATAAGGAAAATGCTGGAAAGAAAATCATTTCTTACAAATCTAAAGCATCAATATGTGTATCCCGACATGGAGAACATGATTGTAGTCCCCATAACAAAAAGAATGGAGATTATAATGAGCATCTATGTTCGACTCATTTCTCAGATGAACATTAACTATAAGAAAAATGGTGGAAAGGAAAGCTTTTCTTATAAATCCAAAGCATCAATATTGTGTATCCTAAAGAGGTGAACATGATTGTAGTGCCTAATTACAAAAATAATGGAGATTATTATGAGTATCCAAGTTTGTCATTTTAGAGATGAACTTTGATTATAAGGAAAATGGTGGAAAGAAAAGCTTCTCTGGCAAATCCAAGGCATCAATATCGTGTATCCCAATTTGGAGAACATGTATGAGTATTCAAGTTTGCATCATTTGATAGATGAACTTTAATTATAGGGGAAATGGTGGAAAGAAAAGCTTCTCTGGCAAATCCAAAGCATCAATACCATGTATCCTAATTTGGAGAACATGATTGTAGTACCCATAACAAAAATATTGGGGATTATTTCAAGTATCCAAGTTTGACTCATTTCACAGTTGAATATTAATTATAGTAAAAATGGTGGAATGAAAAGCATTTCTTGCAAATTGAAAGCATCAATATCTTGTATCCCAAGAAAGTGAACATGATTACAGTGCCCAGTCACAAAAATAATAGAGATTATTATGAGTATCCAAGTTTGTGTCATTTCGCTGATGAACTTTGATTATAAGGAAAATGGTGGAAAAAAAAGCTTTTCTTGCAAATCCAAAGCATCAATGTCGTGTATCCCAATGTGGAGCACATGATTGTAGTTCCCATATAAAAAAGAATGGAGATTATTATGAGTATCCAAGTATGACTCATTTCACAAATGAACATTAATTATAATGGAAGATAGTGGAAAAATAAGATTTTCACGCAAATCCAAGGCATCTATCCCAATATGGAGAACATGATTCTAGTGCCCAGAACAAAAAGAATGGTGATTATTGTGAGTGTCCGAGTTTGACTCATTTCACAGATGAACATTAATTGTAAGGAAGATGGTGGGAAGAAAAGCTTTTCTTGCAAATCCAAAGCATCAAGATGTGTATCCCAGCTTAGAGAACATGATTGTAGTCTTCATAACAAAAAGAATGGAGATTATAATGGATATCCAAGTTTATCTCATTCCATGGATGAACATTAATTATAAGGAAAATGTTGGAAAGAAAAGCTTTTCTTGCAAATCCAAAGCATCGATAGCACGTATCCCAACGAGGTGAAAATGATTGTAGTGCCCAATCACAATAATAATGGAGATTTTTATGAGTATCCAAGGTTGTCTCATCTCACGGATGAACTTTGATTATAAGGAAAATGGTGGACAGAAAAGCTTTTCTTGCTAATCCAAAGCATCAATGTCATGTATCCCAACTAGGAAAGCATGATTGTAGTGCCTATAACAAAAAGAATAGAGATTTTTACAAGTATCCAAGTTTTAACTCATTTCACTGATGAATATTAATTATAAGGAAAATGGTGTAAAGAAAAGCTTTTCTTGCAAATCCAAATCATCAATATCGTGTATCCTAATGTGGAGAACATGATTGTAGTGCCCATAACAAAAGAATGGAGATTATAATGAGTTTCCATGTTTGTCTCATTTCACGGATAAACATTAATTATAAGGAAAATGGTGGAAAGAAAAGCTTTTCTTGCAAATCCAAAACATCAATATGGTGTATCCCGATGTGGACAACATGATAGTAGTGGCAATAATAAAAAGAATGGAGATTGTTACGAATATCCAATTTTGACTCGTTTCACGGATAAACATTAATTATAAGGAAAATAGTGTAAAAAGAAGATTTTCATGCAAATCCAAGGCATCATATTGTGTATCCCAATGCGGAGAACATTATTCTAGTGCCCAAAACAAAAAGAATGGCGATTGTTACGAGTGCCAAGTTTGACTCATTTCACAGATGAACATTAATTATAAGGACAATGTTGAGAAGAAAAGCTTTGCTTGCAAATCCAAAGCATCATTATGTGTATCCCAACATGGAGAACATGATTGTAGTCTTCATAACAAAAAGAATGGAGATTATAATGGGTATCCAAGTTTGTCTCATTTCATGGATGAGCATTAATTATAAGGAAAATGTTGGAAAAAAAGTTTTTCTTGCAAATCCAAAGCATCAATATCTTGTACCCTAATGTGGAGTACATGATTATAATGCCCATAACGAAAAGAAATGGTGGAATGAAAACCTTTTCTTGCAAAGCCAAAGCATCGATAACATGTATCCCAATGAGGTGAACATGATTGTAGTGCCCAATCACAAAAATAATGGAGATTATTATGAAAGTCCAAGGTTGTTCCATTTCACGAATGAACTTTGATTATAAGGAAAATAGTGAAAAGAAAAGCTTTTCTTGATAATCCAAAGCATCAATATCATGTATCCCTACTTGGAGAGCATGATTATAGTGCTTATAATAAAAAGAATGGAGATTTTTACATGTATCCAAGTTTGACTCATTTCATGAATGAATATTAATTATAAGGAAAATGGTGGAAAAAAAAGCTTTTCTTGCAAATCTAAATCATCAATATCGTGTATCCCAATGTGGAGAACATGATTGTAGTGCCAATAACAAAAGAATGGACATTATAATGAGTTTCCAAGTTTGTCTCATTTCACGAATAAACATTAATTATAAGGAAAATGGTGGAAAGAAAAGCTTTTCATGCAAATCCAAGGCTTCAATCTCGTGTATCCTAATATGGAGAACATTATTATAGTGCCCATAACAAAAAGAATGGAGATTATTGTGAGTATCTAAGCTTGACTCATTTCTCGGATGAACAGTAATTTTAAGAAAAATGGTGGAATTTCTTGCAAATCTCTGCATCAATATCGTGTATCCTAATGAGGTGAACATGATTGTAGTACCTAGTCATAAAAAAATAGAGATTATTATGAGTATCCAAGTTTATCTCGTTTCACGGATGAACTTTGATTATAAGGAAAATGGTTGAAAGAAAAACTTTTCTTGCAAATCTAAAGCATCAATATCGTGCATCCCAATTTGGAGAATATGATTGGAGTGCCACAGCAAAAAGATTGGAGATTATTACGAGTATCCAATTTTGAATTATTTCATGGATGAATATTAATTATATGGAAAATGGTGGAAAGAAAAGCTTTTCTTGCAAATCCAAAAAATCAATATCATGTATCCCAATATGGAGAACATGATTGTAGTGTCCATAACAAGAAGAATGGAAATTATAGTTTGTCTCATTTCATGGATGAGCATTAATTATAAAGAAAATAGTGGAAAGAAAAGCTTTTCATAAATATCCAAAGCATCAACATCATGTATCCTAATACGGAGAACATGATTGTTGTGTCCATAACATAAAGAATGGAGATTTTTATGAGTATCTAAGTTTGACTCATTTCACAGATGAACGTTAATAATAAGGAAAATGGTGGAAAGAAAAGCTTTTCTTGCAAATTCGAAGCATCAATATGTGTATCCCAATGTGGATAACATGATTGTAGTCCCCATAACAAAAGGAATAGGGATTATAATGAGTATCCAAGTTCGACTCATTTCTCGGATGAACATTAATTATAGGGGAAATGGTGGAATGAAAAGCTTTTCTTGCAAATCCAAAGCATATATATCGTGTAGCCCAATGTTGAAAACATGGTTGTAGTGCCTAACCCCAAAAGAAATAGAGACTATTACGAGATTCCATGTTTGCATTATTTCATGGATGAACTTTGATTGTAAGGGAAATAATGGAAACAGAAGCTTTTCTTGCAAATCTAAAGCATCAATATCGTGTATCCCAATATGGCGAACATGATTGTAGTGCCCAATCACAAAAGGAATGGAGATTACTACGAGAATCCAAGTTTGACTAAATATAGACAAACTTTGGTTATAAGGAAAATGGTGGAACAAAAACCTTTTTGTGCTAAACGAAAGCATCTATATCATGTATCCAAATGATGTGAACGTGATTGTAATGCCGCTAACAAAAAGAATGGAGATTATTACTTGTATCCAAGTTTGACTCATTTTACGGATGAAAATTAATTATAAGAAAATGGTGGAAAGAAACTTTTCTTGCAAATCCAAAGCTTGAATATCGTGTATCCCAATATGGAGAACATAATTGTAGCGCCTCTAATGAAAAGAATAGAGACTATTACGAGTATCCAAGTTTATCTCATTTCATGGATAAATATCAATTATAAGGACAATGGTAGAAAGAAAAGCTTGTCTTGCAAATCCAAAGCATCAATATCGTGGATCCTAATGTGGAGAACATGATTTCAGTGCCTATTGCAAAAAGAATGGAGATTTTTACGAGTATCCAAGTTTGACTCATTTCATGGATGAACATTAATTGCAAAAAAATGGTGGAAAAAAAGCTTTTCTTCCAAATCCAAAGCATCAATATCTTGTATCCCAACATGGAGAACATGATTGTAGTGCCCATAACAAAAAAAATGGAGATTTTTGCAAGTATCCAAGCTTGACTCATTTCACGAATGAATATTAATTATGAGGAAAATGGTGGAAAGAAAAGCTTTTCTTGTAAATCTAAATCATCAATATCGTGTATCCCAATGTGGAGAACATAATTGTAGTCCCCATAAGAAAAAGAATGGAGATTATAATGAGTATCCAAGTTTGACTCATTTCATGGATGAACATTAATTATAAGAAAAATGGTGGAAAGAAAGTATCTAAGTTTGTGTCATTTCATAGATGAACTTTGATTATAGGAGAAATGGTGGAAAGAAAAGTTTCTCTGGCTAATCCAAAGCATCAATATCGTGTATCCCTATTTGGAGAACAAGTATGAGTATCCAAGTTTATGTCATTTCACAGATGAACTTTGATTATAGAGGAAATGGTGGAAAGAAAAGCTTCTCTAGCAAATGCAAAGCATCAATATCGTGTATCCCAATTTGGAGAACATGATTGTAGTGACCATAACAAAATAAATAAGGATTATTACAAGTATCTAAGTTTGACTCATTTCAAGGATAGATATTAATTATAGTAAAAATGGTGGAATGAAAAGCTTTTCTTGCAAATCTAAAGCATTAATATCTTGTATCCCAAGGAGGTGAACATGATTATAGTGCCCAATCACAAAAATAATGGAGATTATTATGAGTATCCAAGTTTGTGTCATTTCATGGATGAACTTTGATTATAAGGAAAATGGTGAAAAGAAAAGCTTTTCTTGCAAATCTAAAGCATCAATATCGTGTATCACAACGTAAAGAATATGATTGTAGTTCGCATAACAAAAAGAATAGAGATTATTACGAGTATCCAAGTTTGACTCATTTAACTGATGAACATTAATTATAAAGAAAATGGTAGAAAGAAAAGCTTTTCTTGCAAATCCAAAGCATCAATATCATGTATCTCAATATGGAGAACATGATTGTAGTGCCCATAACAAAAATAATAGAGATTATAGTTAGTATCCAAGTTTGTCTAATTTCGCAGATGAACTCTAATTATGAAAATGGTGGAAAAAAAAGCTTTTATTGCCAAACCAAAGTATCAGTACCGTGTATCCCAATAAGGTGAACATGATTATAGTGCCACTAACAAAAAGAATGGAGATTATTACAAGTATCCAAGTTTGTATCATTTCTTAGATGAACTTTGATTATAAGGGAAATGGTGGAAAGAAAAGCTTTTCTTGAAAATCCAAAGCATCAATATCATGTATCCCAATGTAGAGAATATGATTGTAGCACCCAATCACAAAAAGAATGGAGATTATCGTGAGAATCCAAGTTTGACTCATTTGGTGGACAAACATTGATTATAAGGAAAATGGTGGAAAGAAAACGATTTCTTGCCAAACCAAAGCTTCAATATCGTGTATCCAAATGAGGTGAACATGATTGTAGAGCCACTAACAATGAAATGGTGATTATTACAAGTATCCAAGTTTGTATCATTTCATGGATGAACTTTGATTATAGAGGGAATGGTGGAAAGAAAAGAATTTCTTAGCAAACCAAAGGATCAATATCATGTATCCTAATGTGGAGAACATGATTGTTGCACTCAATAACAAAAAAAAAATGGAGATTATTACAGGAATCCAAGTTTAACTCATTTGATAGACAAACTTTGATTATAAGGAAAATGGTGGAAAGAAAATGTTTTCTTGCCAAAAAAAAGCATCAATATTGTGTATCCAAATGAGGTGAACATGATTGTAGTGCCACTAACAAAAAGAACAAAGATTACTACAAGTATCCAAGTTTGAATCATTTCATAGATGAACTTTGATTATAAGGGAAATGATAGAAAGAAAAGCTTTTCTTGCAAATCCAAAGCATCAATATCGTGTATTCCAATATGGAGAACATGATTGCAGCCCCATAAGAAGAAGAATGGAGATTGTTCCGAGTATCTAAGTTTGTCTCATTTGATGGATGAATATTAATTATAAGGAAAATGGTGGAAAGAAAAGCTTTTTATGCAAATTCAAAGCATCAATATTGTGTATCCTAATGTGGAGAACATGATTGTAGTGCCTATAGCAAAAAGAATGGAGATTATTATGAGTGTCCAAGTTTAACTCATTTCACGAATAAACATTAATTATAAAAAAATGGTGGAAAAAAATCTTCTCTTGTAAGTCCAAAGCATCAATATCATGTATCCCA
Source organism: Adansonia grandidieri (assembly GCA_038382065.1). Taxonomy (NCBI): domain Eukaryota; kingdom Viridiplantae; phylum Streptophyta; class Magnoliopsida; order Malvales; family Malvaceae; genus Adansonia; species Adansonia grandidieri. The sequence continues at coordinate 32,226 of JBBYHK010062230.1, read as the reverse complement.
ATGTGGGGAACATGATTGTAGTACCCATAAAAAAAAAGAACAGAGATTATTACGAGCATCCAAGTTTGTCTCATTTCACGGATAAGTATTAATTATAAGGAAAATGGTGGAAAGAGAAGCTTTTTTTGCAAATCCAAAGCATCAATATCGTGTATCCTAATGAGGTGAACATGATTGCAGCGCCCAATCACAAAAAGAATAGAGATTGTTATAAGCATCCAAGTTTGCCTTATTTCCCGAATGGACTTTGATTGTGAGGAAAATGGTGAAAAAAAGCTTTTTTTGCAAATCCAAAGCATATATATCGTGTATCCCAATGTGAAAAACATGGTTGTAGTGCCCAACCCCAACAGAAGTGGAGACTATTAAGAGATTCCATGTTTGCATCATTTCATAGATGAACTTTGATTGTAAGGGAAATGGTGAAAAGAAAAGCTTTTCTTGCAAATTCAAAGCATCAATATCATGTATCCCAATATGGGGAACATGATTCTAGTGCCCAATCACAAAAAGAATGGAGATTACTACAAAAATCCAAGTTTGGCTCATTTGATGAACAAACTTTTATTATAGGAAAAATGGTGGAATGAAAACCTTTTCATGCCAAATGAAAGCATCAATATCGTGTATCCAAATGTTATGAACATGCTTGTAGTGTCGCTAACAAAAAGAATGGAGATTATTACAAGTATCCAAGTTTGACTCATTTTACGGATGAACATTAATTATAAGGAAAATGGTGGAAAGAAAGGCTTTTCTTGCAAATTCAAAGCTTAAATATCGTGTATCCCAATGTGGAGAACATGATTGTTATGTCCATAATGAAAAGAATGGAGATTATTACAAGTATCCAAGTTTGTCTCATTTCACGGATGAACATTAATTATAACAAAAATAGGGGAAAAAAGCTTTTCCTACAAATCTAGAGTATCAATATCATGGATCCTAATATGGTGAACATGATTATAGTGCCCATAGCAAAAGGAATGAAGATTATTACGAGTATCCAAGTTTGACTCATTTCATGGATGAACATTAATTGTAAGAAAATGGTGGAAAAAAAACTTTTCTTGCAAATCCAAAGCATCAATATTGTGCATCCCAATGTGGATAACATGATTGTAGTGCCTATAACAAAAAGAATGGAGATTATTATGAGCATCCAAGTTTGTCTCACTTCACAGATGAGTATTAATTATAAGGAAAATGGTGGAAAGAGAAGCTTTTCTTGCAAATCCAAAGCATTAATATCGTGTATCCCAATATGGTGAACATGATTGCAGTACCCAATCACAAAAAGAATAGAGATTATTACAAGCATCCATGTTTGTTTCATTTCACGGATGTACTTTGATTATGAGGAAAATGGTGGAAAGAAAAACTTTTCTTGCAAATCCAACGCACATATATCATGTATCCTAAAGTGGAAAACATGGTTGCAGTGCCCAACCCTAAAAGAAATAAAGACTATCACAAGATTCTAGGTTTATATCATTTCATGGATGAATTTTGATTTTAAGGGAAAAGGTGAAAAGAGAAGCTTTTCCTGTAAATCGAAAGCATCAATATTGTGTATCCCAATATGGGAAACATGATTGTAGTGCCCAATCACAAAAAGAATAGAGGTTACTATAGGAATCCAAGTTTGACTCATTTGATGGACAAACTTTGATTATAAGGAAAATGGTGGAAAGAAAGCCTTTTCGTGCCAAACGAAAGCATCAATATCATGTATCCAAATTAGGTGAACATGATTGTAGTGCTAGTAACAAAAGAATGGAGATTATTGTAGGTATACAAGTTTGTGTCATTTCATGGATGAACTTTGATTATAAGGGAAATGGTGGAAAAAAAAGCTTTTCTTGCAAATCCAAAGCATCAATATTGTGTATCCCAATAAGGTGAACGTGATTCTAGTGCCACTATTAAAAGGAATGAAGGTTGTTAGAAGTATCCAAGTTTCTATCATTTCATGGATCAACTTTGATTATAAAGGAAATAGCGGAAAGAAAAGCTTTTCTTGCAAACCCAAAGCTTAAATATCGTGTATGCCAATGTGGAGAACATGATTGCAGTGCCCATAATGAAAAGAATGGATATTATTACGAGTATCTATGTTTGTCTCATATCACAGATGAATATTAATTATAAGGAAAATGGCAAAAAAAAAGGCTTGTCTTGCAAATCCAATGCATCAATATCGTGTATCCCAATGTGGAGAACATGATTGCAGTGCCACTATGAAAAAGAATGGAGATTATTACGAGTATCCAAGTTTGTATCATTTCATGGATAAACTTTGATTATAAGCAAAATGGTGGAAAGAAATGCTTTTCGTGCAAAGCCAAAGCATTGATATCATGTATCCTAATGGGGAGAACATGATTATAGTGCCGATAACAAAAAGAATGAAGACTATTACGAGTATCCAAGTTTGACTCATTTTACAGATGAAAATTAATTATAAGGAAAATGGTGGAAGGAAAGGCTTTTCTTGCAAATCCAAAGCTTAAATATCATGTATCCCAATGTGGACAACATGGTTGTAATGCCCATAATGAAAAGAATGGAGATTATTACGAGTATTCAAATTTGTCTTATTTCACGGATGAACATTAATTATAAAGAAAAATGGTGGAAAGAAAAGCTTTTCTTGCAAATCCAATGCATCAATATCCTGTATCCTTATGTAGAGAACATGATTGTAGTGCCCATAACAAAAAGAATGTAGATTATGATGAGTATCCAAGTTTGATCCATTTTACGGATGAAAATTAATTATGAGGAAAATGGTGGAAAGAAAAGGTTTTCTTGCAAATCCAAAGCATCAATATCGTGTATCCCAATGTGGAGAACATGATTGTAGTGCCCATAATGAAAAGAATGGAGTTTATAATGAGTATTCAAGTTTGTTTCATTTCATGGATGAACATTAATTATAAGGGAAATGGCAGAAAGAAAAGCTTTTCTTGTAAATCCAATGCATCAATATCGTGTTTCCCTATATGGAGAACATGATTGTAGTGCCTACAATGAAAAGAATGTAGATTATGATAAGCATCCAAGTTTGACTCATTTCACATCTGAACATTAATTATAAGTACAATAGTGGAAAGAAAAGCTTTTCTTGCAAATCCAAAGCATTAATATCGTGTACCCCGATGGGGAAAACATGATGTAGTGCCCATAACAAAAAGAATGGAGATTATTATGAGAATCCAAGTTTGTCTCATTTCAAGGATGAATATTAATTAGAAGGAAAATTGTGGCAAGATTACACATCCAAAGCATCAATATCGAGTATCCTAATGTGGAAAACATGATTGTAGTGCCATACCAGAAAGAATATAGATTATTATGCATATCCAAGTTTGACTCATTTCATGGATTAACATTAATTGTAAATAAAATGGTGAAAAGGAAAGCTTTTCTTGCAAATCCAAAGCATCAATATCCTGTATCCTAATGTGGAGAATATGATTGAGTGTCCATAACGAAAAGAATGGGGATTATAGTTACATCTAAGTTTGTGTCATTTCACAGATAAACTTTAATTACAGGGAAAATGGTGGAGAGAACAGCTTTTCCTACAAAATCAAAGCATCAATATCATATATCCCAATGAGATGAACATGACTGTAGTGCCACTAGCAAAAAGAATGGGGATTATTACAGGTATCCAAGTTTGTGTCTTCTCATGGATAAACTTTGATTGTAAGGGAAAGGGTGAAAAGAAATGCTTTTGCTGCAAATCCAAAGCATCAATATCATGTATTCCGATGCGGAGAACATGATTGCAGTGCCAATAAAAATAGAATGGAGATTATTATAAGTATCCAAGTTTGATTCATTTCAGGGCTGAACATTAATTATAAGCAAAATGTTGGGAAAAAAAGCTTTTCTTGCAAATCTAAAGCATCAATATTGTATATCCCAAGGTGGAGAACATGATTGTAATGCCCATAACAAAAAGAACAAAGCTTATTATGACTTTCCAAGTTTGACTCATGATTACAATGCCCATAGAGAGAAGAATGGAGATTATAATGGGCAACAAAGTTTGTCTCATTTCATGGATGAACATTAATTACACAGAAAATGGTGGAAAGAAAAGCTTTTCTTACAAATCCAAAGCATCAATAACATTTATCCCAATTTGAAGAACATAATTATAGTGCCCATAACAAAAAGAATGGAGATTATTATGAGTTTCTAAGTTTGACTCATTTCTTGGATGAATATTAATTATAAGAAAAATGGTGAAAAGAAAAGCTTTTCCTGCAAATCCAAACATCAATATCGTGAATCCCAATGTGGAGAACATGATTGTAGTGCCCATGACAAAAAGAACGAAAATTATAATGAGTATCCAAGTTTGTCTAATTTCATGGTGAGTGTTAATTATAAGGAAAAAGGTGGAAAGAAAAGCTTTTGCTACAAATCAAAACCATCAATATAGTGTATCCCAAAGCGGAGAATAGGATTGCAGTGCCTATAACAAAAAAAGTGGAGAATATTACAAGTATGGGTTTGACTCATTTCACAATGTACATTAATTATAAGGAAAATGGTGGAGGGAAAAACTTTTGTTGCAAATCCAAAACATCAATATCGTGTATCCCAATACGGAGAACATGAGTGTAGTGCCCATAACAAAAAGAATGGAGATTATTATGAGTATCCAAGTTTGACTCATTTCAAGGATGAACATTAATTATAAGGAAAATGGTGGAATAAAAGGCTTTTCTTGCAAATTCAAAGTATCAATACCGTGTATCCCAATGTGGAGTACATGATTGTAGTGCCCATAATGAAAACAACATAGAATATAATGAGTATCCAAGTTTGTCTTATTTCATGGATGAACAGTAATTACAAGGAAAATGGTGTAAAGAAAAGATTTTCTTGCAAATCCCAAGCATCAATATCACGTATCCCAATGTGGAGAACATGGTTGTAGTGCCCACAGCAAAAGAACAGAGATTATTACAAGTATCCAAGTTTGACTTATTTCATGGATGAACATTAACTATAAGTAAAATGGTGGAACGAAAGCTTTTCTTGCAAATCCAAAGCATCAATATCGTGTATCCCAATATGGAGAACAAGATTGTAATGCCCATAACAAAGAGAATGGAGATTATTGTAAGTATCCCAGTTTGACTAATTCCACGGATGATCATCAATTATAAGGAAAATGGTGAAAATAAAAGCTTTTCTTGCAAATCCAAAGCACCAATATCGTGTATCCCAATATGGAGAACATGATTGTGGTGCCCAAAAAGAAAAGAGTGGCATTTATAATGAGTATCCAAGCTTGCCTCATTTCACGAATGAATATTAATTAAAAGGAAAAAGGTGAAAGAAAAGCCTTTTTTGCAAATCCAAAGCCTCAATTTTGCCTATCCCAATATGGAGAACATGATTGTACTACCTGTAACAAAAAGATTAGAGATTATTACGAGTATCCAAGTTTGAGTCATTTTAGGGATGAACGCTATTTATAAGGCAAATGGTGGAAAAAAAAAGCTTTTCTTGCAAATCTGAAGCATCAATATCGTGTATCCCAATGCAAAGAACATGATTGTAGTGCCCATAACAAAAAGAACAAAGATTATTACAAGTATCCAAGTTTGACTCATTTCACAAATGAACATTAATTATAAGGAAATTGGTGGAAACAAAGGCTTTCCTTGCAAGTCCAAAGCATTACTCTCATGTATCCCAATATGGAAAACATGATTGTAGTGCCCATAATGAAAAGAATGGAGATTATAATGAGTATCAAAGTTTGTCTCATTTCACAGATGAACATTAATTATAAAGAAAATGGTGGAAAGAGAAGCTTTCATGCAAATCCAAAGCATCAGTATCGTGTATCCCAATATGGAGAACATGAATGTAGTGCCCATAATAAAAAGAATGTAGATTATTACGAGTATCCAAGTTTGACACAATTCATGGATAAAAATTAATTATAAGTAAAATGGCAAAAAAAAGATTTTCTTGCAAATCCAAAGCATCAATATTGTGTATCCCAATGTGGAGAACATGAATGTAGTGCCCATAACAACAAGAATGTAGATTATTACGAGTATCCAAGTTTGACACAATTCACGGATAAAAATTAATTATAAGTAAAATGGCAGAAAAAAAGATTTTCTTGCAAATCCAAAGCATCAATATTGTGTATCCCAATGTGGAGAACATGATTATAGTGCCCATAACAAAAAGAATGGAGATTATAGTTACTACCTAAGTTCATGTCATTTCACAAATAAACTTTAATTATATGAAAAATGGACAAAAGAAAAGCTTTTCTTGCCAAACCAAAGCATCAATATCGTGTATCCCAATGAGGTGAACATGATTGTAGTGCCAGTAACAAAAAGAATGGAAATTATTGCAAGTATCCAAGTTTGCATCATTTCATGGATGAACTTTAATTATAAGGGAAATGGTGGAATGAAAAGCTTTTCTTGCAAATCCAAAGCATGAATATCGTGTATCCCAATATGGAGAACATAATTGTAGTGCCCATAGCAAAGAGAATGGAGATTATTGCAAGTATCCAAATTTGACTAATTTCATAGATAATCATTAATTATAGGGAAAATGATAGAAAGAAAAACTTTTCTTGCAAATCTAAAGCGTCAATATCGTGTATCCTAATGCAAAGAATGTGATTGTAATGCCCATAACAAAAAGAATGGAGATTATAGTTACTACCTAAGTTTATGTTATCTCATAGATAAACTTTAATTATATGGAAATTGATGGAAAAAAAAGCTTTTCTTGCCAAACCAAAGCATCAATATCATGTATCCCAATGAGGTGAACATGATTGTAGCGCTAGCAACAAAAAGAATGAAGATTATTACAAGTATCCAAGTTTGTATCATTTAATGGATAAACTTTGATTATAAGGGAAATGGTGGGAAGAAAAGCTTTTCTTGCAAATCCAAAGCATCAATATTATGTATCCCAATAGGGAGAACATGATTGCGATGCTAATAATGAAAAGAATGCAAATTATAATGAGTATCCAAGTTGGACTCATTTCATGGATGAATATTTAATTATAAGGAAAATGGTTGAAAGAAAAGCTTTTCTTACAAAACCAAAGCATCAATATCGTGTATCCCAATGCGGAGAATGTGATTGTAGTGCCCATAATAAAAAGAATGGAGATTATTATAGGTATCCAAGTTAGGTTCATTTCACGAATGAACATTATTTATAAGGAAAATGGTGGAAACAAAGGCTTTCCTTCCAAGTCCAAAGCATTATTATCATGTATCCCAATGTGGAGAACATGATTGTAGCGCCTATAACGAAACGAATGGTGATTATAATAAGCATCAAAGTTTGTCTCGTTTCACGGATGAACATTAATTATAAGGAAAATGATGGAAAGAAAAGCTTTTTTCGCAAATCCAAAGCTTTAATTCCATGCATCCCAATACAGAGAACATGATTATAGTGCCTGTAACAAAAAGAATGGAGATCACTATGAATATTCAAGTTTGGCTTATTTCAGGGATGTACGTTATTTATAAGGAAAATGGTAGAAAGAAAAGCTTTTCTTGCCAATGTGGAGAACGTGATAGTAATGCCTATAAAAAAAAGAATGGAGATTATAGTTACTACCTAAGTTTATGTCATTTCATGGATAAACTTTAATTATATGGAAAATGGTGAAAAGAAAAGCTTTTCTTGCCAAAGCAAAGCAATGATATCATGTATCCTAATGAGGTGAACACGATTGTAGTGCCAGTAACAAAAAGAATAGATATTATTACAAGTATCCAATTTTGTATCATTTCATGGACGAACTTTGATTATAAGGGAAATGGTGGAAAGAAAAGCTTTTCTTGGAAATCCAAAGCATCAATATCATGTATCCCAACGGGGAGAACATGATTGCGGTGACAATAACAAAAAGAAATCAAATTATAATGAGTATCCAGCTTTGGCTCACTTCACGGATGAATATTAATTATAACGAAAATGGTGGAAAAAAAGCTTTACCTGCAAATCCAAAGCATCAATATCGTGTATCCCAATGTCAAGAGCATGATTATAGCATCAATAATGAAAAGAGTGGAGATTATTATGAGTGTCCAAGTTTGACTCATTTCACAGATGAACATTAATTGTAAGGAAAAGAAAAGCTTTTCTTGTGAATCTAAGACATCAGTATCTTATATCCCAATGAGGAGAGCATGATTGTAGTGCTCGTAACGAAAAGAATAGAGATTACAGTTACTATCTAAGCTTGTGTCATTTCACAGATGAACTTTAATTCTAAGGAAAATGGTGGCAAGAAAAGCTTTTCTTGCCAAGCCAAAGTGTCAATATTGTGTATCCCAATAAGGTGAACATGATTGTAGTGCCACTAACAAAAAGAATGGAGATTATTACAAGTATCCAAGTTTGTATCATTTTATGTATGAACTTTGACTACAAGGGAAATGGTGGAAAGAAAAGCTTTTCTTATAAATCCAAAGCATCAATATCATGTATCCCAATATGGAGAACATGATTTTAGAACCTATAACAAAAAAAATAGAGATCATTATGAGTATCCTAGTTCGACTCATTGCACAGATAAACATTAATTATAAGGGAAATGGGGGGAAGGAAAGCTTTTTGAGCAAATCCAAAGTATCAATATCATGTATCCCAATGTGGAGAACTTGCCTATAGCAAAGAGAATGGAGATTATTATGGGGATCCAAGTTTGACACATTTCACGGATGAACATTAATTTTAAGGAAAATGGTGGAAAGAAAAGCTTTTCTTGCAAATCCAAAGATTAATATCGTGTATCCCAATGTGGAGAACATGATTGTACTACCCATAACAAAAAGAATAGCGATTATAATGAGTATCCAAGTTTGTCTGATTTCATGGATGAACATTAATTATAAGGAAAATGGTGGAAAGAAAAGGTTTTCTTGCAAAACCAAGGCATCAGTATGGCTTATCCCAATCTAGAGAGCATGATTGTGGTGCCCATAATGAAAAGAATGGAGATTACTATTACTATCTAAGTTTGTGTCATTTCACGGATCAACTTTAATTATAAGGAAAATGGTGGAAAGAAAAGCTTTTCTTCCCAAACCAAAACATCAATATCGTGTATCCCAATGAGGTGAACATGATTGTAATGCCACTAACAAAAAGAATAAAGAAAAGAAAAGCTTTTCTTGCAAATCGAAAGCATCAATATCGTGTATCTCAATCTGGAGAATGACTGTAGTGCCCATAACAAAAAGAATGGAGACTATTACGAGTATACAAGTGTGACTTATTTCGTAGATGAACATTAACTATAAGGCAAATGGTGGAAACGTAAGCTTTTCTTGCAAATCCAAAGCATCAATATCGTGTATCCAAATGCGGAGAACATGATTGTATCGCCCATAACAAAAAGAATGGAGATTATTATGAGTATCCAAGTTTGACTAATTTCACAGATGAACATTAATTATAAGGAAAATGGTGGAAAGAAAAGGTTTTCTTGCAAAACCAAGGCATCAGTATGGCTTATCCCAATGTTGAGAGCATGATTATGGTGCCCATAATGAAAAGAATGGATATTACTGTTACTATCTAAGTTTGTGTCATTTCACGGATCAACTTTAATTATAAGCAAAATGGTGGAAAGAAAAGCTTTTCTTCCCAAACCAAAGCGTCAATATCGTGTATCCCAATGAGGTGAACATGATTGTAGTGCCACTAATAAAAAGAATGGAGAAAAGAAAAAGCTTTTCCTACAAATCGAAAGCGTCAATATCGTGTATCTCAATGTGGAGAGCATGACTGTAGTGCCCATAACAAAAAGAATAGAGACTATAATGAGTATACAAGTGTGACTCATTTCGCAGATGAACATTAACTAGAAGGGAAATGGTGGAAGCATAAGCTTTTCTTGCAAATCGAAAGCAATAATATTGTGTATCAAAATGCGCAGAACATGATTGTATCACCCATAACAAAAAGAATAGAGATTATTATGAGTATCCAAGTTTGACTCGTTTCACAGATGAACATTAATTATAAGGAAAATAGTGGAAAGAAAAGCTTTTCTTGCAAATCCAATGCATCAATATCGTGTATCTTAATGTGGAGAACATGATAGTAGTGCCCATGAGAAAAAGAATGGACATTATTATGAGTATCCAAGTTTGACTTATTTTACGGATGAACATTAATTATAAGGAAAATGGTGGAAAGAAAAGCTTTTCTCGTAAATCCAAACATTAATATCTTGTATCCCAATGGGGAGAATGCGATTCTATTACCCATAACAAAAAGAATAAAGATTATTACAGGTATCCAGGTTTAACTCATCTCACGGATGAACGTTAATTATAAAGAAAATGGTGGAAAGAAAAGCCTTTCTTGCAAATCAAAGCAACAATATCATGTATCCCAATGCGGAGAACATGATTGTAATGCCCATAACAAAAATGATGGAGATTATTACGAGTATCCAAGTTTGATACATTTCCCAGATGAACATTAATTATATGAAAAATGGTTGAAGCAAAGGCTTTTCTTGCAAATCCAAAGCATCAATATCATGTATCCCAATGTGGAAAATGTGATTGTAGTGCCTATAACAAAAAGAATAGAGATTATTACGAGTATCTAAGTTCGACTCATTTCACGGATGAATATTAATTATAAGGAAAATGGTGTATAGAAAAGCTTTACTTGCAAATCGAGAGCATCAATATTGTGTATCCCAATGTGGAGAACTTGATTGTAGTGCCTATAACAAAAGGAATAGAGATTGTAATCAGCACCTAAGTTTGTCTCATTTCATGGATGAACGTTAGTTATAAGGAAAATGGTGGAAAGAAAGGCTTTTCTTGTAAATCCAAAGTATCAATATCATGTATTCCAATTTGCTGAACATGACTGTAGTGCCCATAATGAACAGAATGAAGGTTATAATGAGTATCCAAGTTTGTCTTATTTCACAGGTGACCATTAATTCTAAGGGAAATGGTGGAAAGAAAAGCTTTTCTTTCAAAACCACAGCATCAATATCATGTATCCCAATAGGGAGAACATGGTTGTAGTACCCATAACAAATTGAAGGGAGACTATTACGAGTAACCAAGTTTGTCTCATTTCATGGATAAACATCAATTATCAGGAAAATGGTGAAAGGAAAAGCCTTTCTTGCAAATCCAAAGCATTAATATCATGTATTCTAATATGGAGAGCATGATTGTAGTGCCAATAATGAAAAAAATGGAGATTATTATGAGTATCCAAGTTTGACTCATTTCACGGATGAACATTAGTTATAAGGGAAATGGTGGAAAAAAAGCTTTTCTTGCAAATCAAAAGCATTAATATCGTGTATCCCAATGTAGAGAACATGATTGTATTGCCCATAACAAAGTGAATGGAGATTGTTACGAATATCCAAGTTTGACTCATTTCATGGATGAACATTGATTTTAAGGAAAATGGTGGAAATAAAAGCTTTTCTTCCAAATCCAAAGCATCAATATCGTGTATCCCAATGTAATGAACATAATTGTATTGCCCATAACAAAGAGAATGGAGATTGGTACGAGTATCCAAGTTTGACTCATTTCATGGATGAACATTAATTTTAAGGAAAATGGTGAAGGAAAAGCTTTTCTTGCAAATCCAAAGCATCAATATTGTGTATCCCAATGTGGGGAGCATGATTGTAGTGCCAACAATGAAAAGAATGGAGATTCTTAAGAGTATCCAAGTTTAACTCATTTCACTGATGAACATAAATTATAAGAAAAATGGTGGAAAAAAAAAGCTTTTCTTGCAAATCCAAGGCATCAGTATCGCGTATCCTAATTTGGAGAGCATGATTATGGTGTCCATAATGAAAAGAACGAAGATTATAGTTGCTATACAAGTTTGTGTCATTTCATAGGTGAACTTTAATTATGAGGAAAATAGTGGAAAAAAACTTTTCTTATGAAACCAAAGCATTAATATCGTGTATCCCAATGAGGTGAACATGATTATAGTGCCATTAACAAAAAGAATGGAGATTGTTAAAGTATCTGAGTTTGTATCATTTCAAGGATAAACTTTGATTATAAGAGAAATGATGGAAAAAAAAGCTTTTCTTGCAAATCCAAAGAATCAATATTGTGTATCCCAATATGGAGAACATGATTGAAGTGCCCATAACAAATAGAATAGAGATTATAATGAGTATCCAAGTTTGTCTCATTTCATAGATGGACATTAATTATAAGAAAAATGGTGGAAAGAAAAGGTTTTCTTGCAAAACTAAGGCGTTAGTATCGCTTATCCCAATGTGGAGAGCATGATTATAGTGCCCATAATGAAAAGAATGGAGATTACTGTTACTATCTAAGTTTGTGTTATTTCATGGATGAACATTAATTATAAGGAAAATGGTGCAAAGAAATGCTTTTCTTGCCAAAGCAAAGCATCAATATCGTGTATCCCAATGAGGTGAACATGATCATAGTGCCACTAACAAAAAGAATGGAGAAAACAAAGCTTTTCTTGCAAATCCAAAGCATCAATATCGTGCATCTCAATGTGGGGACCATGATGTAGTGCCTATAACAAAAAGAATGGAGACTATTATGAGTATCCAAGTGTGACTCATTTCACAAATGAACCTTAATTACAAGGGAAATGGTGGAAAAAAAAAGCTTTTCTTGCAAATCCAAATAAACAATATCGTTTATCCCAATTCGGAGAACATGATTGTATCGCCCATAACAAAAAGAATGAAGATTATCACTAGTATCCAAGTTTGACTCATTTCACGGATGAACATTAATTATAAGGAAAATGGTGGAAAGAAAAGCTTTTCTTCTAAATCCAAATCATCAATATCATGTATCTCAATGTGGAGAATATGATTGTAGTGCCCATAATGAAAAGAATGGAGATTATTACAAGAATCCAAGTTTGACACATTTCATGGATGAACATATAAGGAAAATGGTAGAAAGAAAAACCTTTCTTGCAAATCCAAAGTATCAATATCGTGTATCCCAATGCCGAGAACATGATTGTAGTGCCCATAACAAAAAGAACGGACATTATTATGTGTATAAAAGTTTGACTTATTTCATGGATAAACATTAATTATAAGGAAAATGGTGGAAAGAAAAGTTTTTCTTGCAAATCCAAACACTAATATTTTGTATCCCAATGGGGAGAACGTGATTGTAGTACCCACAACGAAAAGAATAAAGATTATTACAAGTATCCAAGTTTGACTCATTTCACGAATGAATGTTAATTATAAGGAAAATGGTGGAAAGAAAAGCTTTTCTTGCAAATCCAAAGCAACAATATCATGTATCCCAATACGGAGAACATGATTGCAATGCCCATAACAAAAAGGATGGAGATTATTACGAGTATCCAAGTTTGTATCCCAATGCGGAGAACATGATTGCAGTGCCCATAACAAAAAGGATGGAGATTATTACGAGTATCCAAGTTTGACTCATTTCATGGATGAACATTAATTATACGAAAAATGGTGGAAGTAAAGGCTTTTCTTGCAAATCCAAAGCATCAATATCATGTATCCCAATGTAAAAAAAAAATTGCAGTGCCCATAACAAAAAAATTGGAGATTATTTCGAATATCTAAGTTTGACTCATTTCATGAATGAATGTTAATTATAAGGGAAATGGTGTAAAGAAAAGCTTTTCTTGAAAATCCAAAGCATCAATATTGTGTATCCCAATACGGAGAACATGATTGTAATGCCCATAACAAAAAAAATGGAGATTATTACGAGTATCCAAGTTAGACTTATTTCACAGATGAACATGAACTACAACAAAAATGGCGAAAAGAAAAGCATTTCTTGCAAGTTTAAAGCATCAATATCGTTTACCCCAACGTGGAGAGAATGATTGTAGCGCCAAAAATGAAAAGAGTGGAGATTATTACAAGTATCCAAATTTGACTCATTGCATGGAGGAACATTAATTATAAGGAAAATGGAGGAAGAAAAAAGCTTTCCTTGCAAATCTAAGGCATCAATATCATGTATCCTAATGCAAAAAGCATGATTGTAGTGCCCATAACGAAAAGAATGGAGATTAATGTTACCATCTAGGTTTGTGTCATGTCATGGATGAACTTTAATTATAAGGAAAACGGTGGAAAGAAAAGCTTTTCTTGGTAAACCAAAGCATTAATATCGTGTATCCCAATAAGGAGAACATGATTGCAGTGACACTAACAAAAAAAATGGAGATTATTACAAGTATCCAAGTTTGTATCATTTTATGTGTGAACTTTGATTATAAGGGAAATGGTGGAAAAAAAAAGCTTTTCTGGCAAATCCAAAGCATCAATATTGTGTATCCCAATGTAGAGAACATGATTGTATTGTCCATAACAAAGAGAATGGAGATTGTTATGAGTATCCAAGTTTGAATCATTCTATGGATGAACATTAATTTTAAATAAAATGGAGAAGGAAAAGCTTTTTGTGCAAATCCAAAGCATCAATATCGTGTATCCCAATATAGGGAGCATGATTGCAGTGCCAATAACGAAAAGAATGGAGATTATTACGAGTATCCAAGTTTGACTCAATTCATGGATGAACATAAATTATAAGGAAAATGGTGGAAAAACAAGCTTTTCTTACAAATCCAAGGCATCAGTATCGCGTATCCTAATTTGGAGAGGATGACTGTGGTGCCTATAACGAAAAGAATGGAGATTACCGTTACTATACAAGTTTGTGTGATTTCACAAATGAACTTTAATTATAAGGAAAATGGTGAAAAGAAAAGCTTTTCTTGCGAAACCAAAGCATCAATATCGTGTATCCCAATGAGGTGAACATGAATGTAGTGCCACTAACAAAAAGAATGGAGATTACAAGTATCTGAGTTTATATCATTTCAAGGATTAACTTTGATTATAAGGGAAATGGTGGAAAGAAAAGCTTTCCTTGCAAATCCAAATCATCAATATTATGTATCCCAATGTGGAGAACATGATTGTAATGCCCATAACAAAAAGAATGGAAATTACTACGAGTATCCAAGTTTGACACATTTCACAAATAAACATTAATTATAGGGAAAATGGTGGAAAGAAAAACTTTTCTTGCAAATCTAAAGCATCAATATCGTGTATCTTAATGTGGAGAACATGATTGCAGTGCCTATAATGAAGAGAATGGAGATTATTACGAGTATCCAAGTTTGACTCATTTTAAGGATGAACATTAATTATAAGGAAAATGGTGGAAAGAAAAGCCTTCCATGCAAATCCAAAGCATCAATATCGTGTATCCTAATGCGGAGAACATGATTGTAGTGCCCATAACAAAAAGAACGGACATTATTATGAGTATCCAGGTTTGAATCATTTCACAGATGAACATTAACTATAAGAAAAATGGTGGAATGAAAAGTTTTTCTCTCAAATCCAAACATTAATATTTTGTATCCCAATGGGGAGAACGCGATTGTAGCACCCACAACAAAAAGAATAAAGATTATTACAAGTATCCAAGTTTGACTCATTTCATGGATGAACATTAAGTATAAGGAAAATGGTGGAAAAAAAAGCTTTTCTTGCAAGTCCAAAGCAACAATTTCGTGTATCCCAATGCGGAGAACATGATTGTAGTGCCCATAACAAAAAGGATGGAGATTATTACGAGTATCCAAGTTTGACTCACTTCACGGATGAACATTAATTTTTGCAAAAAATGGTGGATGTAAAGGCTTTTCTTGCAAATCCAAAGCATCAATATCATGTATCCCAATATGGAAAATATGATTGTAGTGCCCATAACAAAAAGAATGGGGATTATTACGAGTATCTAAGTTCAACTCATTTCACGGATGAATGTTAATTATAAGGAAAATGGTGTAAAGAAAAGCTTTTCTTGCAAATCCAGAGCATCAATATCGTGTATCCCAATGCGGAGAACATGATTATAGTGGCCATAACTAAAGGAACGGAGATTATTACGAGTATCCAAGTTAGATTTAATTCATGGATGAATATTAACTATAACAAAAATGGTGGAAAAAAAGCTTTTCCTACAAATCCAAAGCATCAATATCGTGTATCCCAACGTGGAGAGAATGATTGCAGCACTAAAAATGAAAAAAGTGGAGATTATTACAAGTATCCAAGTTTGACTCATTGCGTGGAGGAACATTAATTATAAGGAAAATGGTGGAAGAAAAAAGTTTTCTTACAAATCCAAGGCATCAATATCATGTATCCTAATGCAGAGAGCATGACGTAGTGCCCATAATGAAAAGAATGGAGATTACAGTTACCATCTAGGTTTGTGCCATTTCACGAATGAACTTTAATTATAAAGAAAATGGTGGAAAGAAAAGCTTTTCTTGCTAAACCAAAGCATTAATATCGTGTATCACAAAAAGGAAAACTTGATTTTAGCGACATCAACAAAAAGAATAGAGATTATTACAAGTATCCAAGTTTGTATCATTTTATGTGTGAACTTTGATTATAAGGGAAATGGTGGAAAAAAAAGCTTTTCTTGCAAATCCAAAGCATCAATATCGTGTATCCCAATGTAGAGAACATGATTGTATTGCCCATAACAAAGAGAATAGAGATTGTTATGAGTATCCAAGTTTGACTCATTTCACGGATGAACATTAATTTTAAGGAAAATGGAGAAAGAAAAGCTTTTCTTGCAAATCCAAAGCATCAATATCGTGTATCCTAATATAGGGAGCATGATTGCAATGCCAATAATGAAAAGAATGGAGATTATTACGAGTATCCAAGTTTGACTCAATTCACAAATGAACATAAATTATAAGGAAAATGGTGGAAAAAAGCTTTTCTTGCAGATCCAAGGCATCAGTATCGTGTATGCCAATTTGGAGAGCATGATTGTGGTGCCCATAATAAAAAGAATGGAGATTACAGTTACTATACAAGTTTATGTCATTTCATAAATAAACTTTAATTATAAGGAAAATGGTGAAAAGAAAAGCTTTTCTTGTGAAACCAAAGCGTCAATATTGTGTATCCTAATAAGGTGAACATGAATGTAGTGCCACTGACAAAAAGAATGGAGATTATTACAAGTATCCGAGTTTTTATCATTGCAAGGATGAACTTTGATTATAAAGGAAATGGTGGAAAGAAAAGCTTTTCTTGCAAATCCAAATCATCAATATTGTGTATCCTAATGTGGAGAACATGATTGTAATGCCCATAACAAAAAGAATGGAAATTATTACGAGTATTCAAGTTTGACACATTTCACGAATAAACATTAATTATAGTGGAAATGGTGGAAAGAATAACTTTTCTTGCAAATCTAAAGCATCAATTTCATGTATCTCAATGTGGAGACATGATTGCAGTGCCTATGATGAAGAGAATGGAGATTATTATGAGTATCCAAGTTTGACTTATTTCAAGGATGAACATTAATTATATGGAAAATAGTGGAAAGAAAAGCCTTCCATGCAAATCCAAAGCATCAATATCGTGTATCCCAATGCAGAGAACATGATTGTAGTGCCCATAACAAAAAGAACGGACATTATTATGAGTATCTAAGTTTGACTCATTTCACAGATGAACATTAATTATAAGGAAAATAGTGGAAGAAAAGTTTTTCCATCAAATCCAAACATTAATATTTTGTATCCCAATAGGGAGAACGCGATTGTAGTACACACAATGAAAAGAATAAAGATTATTACAAGTATCCAAGTTTGACTTATTTCACGGATGAACGTTAATTTTAAGGAAAATGGTGCAAAGAAAAGCTTTTCTTGCAAATCCAAAGCAACAATATTGTGTATCCCAATGCAGGGAACATGATTGTAGTGCCCATAACAAAAAGGATGGAAATTATTACGAGTATCCAAGTTTGACTCATTTCACGAATGAACATTAATTTTACAAAAAATGGTGGATGTAAAGGCTTTTCTTGCAAATCCAAAGCATCAATATCATGTATCCCAATGTGGAAAACGTGATTGTAGTGCCTATAACAAAAAAGAATGGAGATTATTACGAGTATCTAAGTTCGACTCATTTCAAGGATGAATGTTAATTATAAGGAAAATGGTGTAAAGAAAAGCTTTTCTTGCAAATCCAGAGCATCAATATCGTGTATCCCAATGCGGAGAACATGATTATAGTGGCCATAACTAAAGGAACGGAGATTATTACGAGTATCCAAGTAAGATTCAATTCATGGATAAACATTAACTATAACAAAAATGGTGGAAAGAAAAGCTTTTCCTACAAATCCAAAGCATCAATATCATGTATCCCAACGTGGAGAGAATGATTGTAGCGCCAAAAATGAAAAGAGTGGAGATTATTACGAGTATCCAAGTTTGACTCATTGCGTGGAGGAACATTAATTATAAGGAAAATTATGGAAGAAAAAAGCTTTTCTTGCAAATCCAAGGCATTAGTATCATGTATCCTAATGCGGAGAGCATGACTGTAGTGCCCATAATGGTGGAAGAAAAGTTTTTCTCTCAATCCAAACATTAATATTTTGTATCCCAATAGGGAGAACGCGATTGTAGTATACACAACGAAAAGAATAAAGATTATTACAAGTATCCAAGTTTGACTTATTTCACGGATGAACATTAATTATAAGGGAAATGGTGAAAAGAAAAGCTTTTCTTGCAAATCCAAATCATCAATATTGTGTATCCCAATGTAGAGAACATGATTGTAATGCCCATAACAAAAAGAATGGAGATTATTACTAGTATCCAAGTTTGACACATTTCATGAATGAACATTAATTATAGGGAAAATGGTGGAAAAAAACTTTTCTTGCAAATCCAAAGCATCAATGTCGTGTATCTGAATGTGGAGAACATGATTGTAGTGCCCATAATGTAAAGAATAGAGATTATTACGAGTATCCAAGTTTGACTCATTTTAGGGATGAACATTAATTATATGGAAAATGGTGGAAATAAAAGCTTTCCATGCAAATCCAAAGCATCAATATCGTGTATCCTAATGTGGAGAACATGATTGTAGTGCCCATAACAAAAAGAATAGACGTTATTATGAGTATCCAAGTTCGACTCATTTCACGGGTGAACATTAATTATAAGGAAAATGGTGGAAAGAAAAGCTTTTCTCGCAAATCTAAAGCATTAACATCTTATATCCCAAAGGGGAGAACATGATTGTAGGGCCCATAACAAAAAGAATGGAGATTATTGTAAGAATCCAAGTTTGACTCATTTCATGGATGAACATTGATTATAAGGAAAATGGTGGAAAGAAAAGCTTTTCTTGCAAATCCAAAGCAACAATAACATGTATCCCAATGGGAAGAACATGATTGTGGTGCCCATAACAAAAAGAGTGGAGATTATTATGAGTATCCAAGTTTGAATCATTTCATGATTGAACATTAATTATGCAAAAAGGCAGAAACAAAGGCTTTTCTTACAAATCCAAAGCATCTATATCGTGTATCCCAATGTGAAAATGTGATTGTAGTGCCCATAACAAAGAGAATGGATATTAGTATGAGTATCTAAGTTTGACTCATTTCATGGATGAATGTTAATTATAGGGAAAATGGTGTAAAGAAAAGCTTTTCTTGAAAATCCAAAGCATCAATATCATGTATCCTAATACGGAGAACATGATTGTAATGCCATAACAAAAAAAATGGAAATTATTACGAGTATCTGTGTTTATATCATTTCAAGGATAAACTTTGATTATAAGGGAAATGGTGGAAAGAAAAGCTTTTCTTGCAAATCCAAATCATCAATATTATGTATCCTAATGTGGAGAACATGATTGTAATGCCCATAACAAAAAGAATGGAGATTATTACGAGTATCCAAGTTTGACACATTTCACGAATAAACATTAATTATAAGGAAAATGGTGGAAAAAAAAAACTTTTCTTGCAAATCCAAAGCATCAATATCATGTATCTTAATGTGGAGAACATGATTGTAGCGCCAATAGTGAAAAGAATGGAGATTATTACGAGTATCCAAGTTTGACTCATTTCAGGGATGAACATTAATTATAAGGAATATAGTGAAAAGAGAAGCTTTCTATGTAAATCCAAAGCATCAATATCGTGTATCCCAATGCGGAGAACATGATTGTAGTGCATATAACAAAAAGAACGGACATTATTATGAGTATCCAAGTTTAACTCATTTCACGGATGAACATTAATTATAAGGAAAATGTTGGAAAGAAAAGCTTTTCTCACAATTCTAAAGCATTAATATCTTGTATCCCAAAGAGGAGACGTGATTGTAGAGCCCATAACAAAAAGAATGGAGATTATTATAAGAATCCAAGTTTGACTCATTTCATGGATGAACATTGGTTATAAGGAAAATGGTGGAAAGAAAAGTTTTTCTTGCAAATCCAAAGCAACAATAATGTTTATCCTAATGCGAATAACCTGATTGTGGTGCCCTTAACAAAAAGAGTGGAGATATTATGAGTGTCCAAGTTTGACTTATTTCATGGTTGAACTTTAATTATGCAAAAATGGCAGAAACAAAGGCTTTTCTTACAAATCCAAAGCATCTATATCATGTATCCCAATGTGGAAAATGTGATTGTAGTGCCCATAACAAAAAAGAATGGATATTATTACGAGTATCTAAGTTTAACTTATTTCACGGATGAATGTTAATTATAGGGAAAATGGTGTAAAGAAAAGCTTTTCTTGAAAATCCAAAGCATCAATATCATGTATCCCAATACGGAGAACATGATTGTAATGCCCATAACAAAAAGAATGGAGATTATTACGAGTATCAAAGTTAGACTCATTTCATGGATGAACATGATCTATAACAAAAATGGTGGAAAGAAAAGCTTTTCTTGGAAGTTCAAAGCATCAATATCATGTATCCTAACGTGGAAAACATGATTGCTGCGCCAATAATGGAAAGACTGGAGATTATTACGAGCATCCAAGTTTGAGTCATTTCATGGATGAATATTAATTATATGGAAAATGGTGGAAAGAAAAGCTTTTCTTGCAAATCCAAGGCATCGGTATCATGTATCCCGATGTAGCGCACGTGATTGCAATGCCCATAATGAAAAGAATGGAGATTATAGTTACTATCAAAGTTTGTATCATTTCATGGATGAACTTTAATTATGAGGAAAATGGTGGCAAGTAAAGCTTTTCTTGCCAAACTAAAGCATCAATACCGTATATCGCAATAAGGTGAACATGATTGTAGTGCCACTAACAAAAGGAATTGAGATTATCACATGTATCCAAGTTTGTATCATTTTATGTTTAAACTTTGATTATAAGGGAAATGCGAAATGAAAAGTTTTTCTTGTAAATCCAAAGCATCAATATCGTGTATCCCAATATGGAGAACATGATTGTCGTACCCATAACCAAAAGAATGAAGATTATTACGAGCATAAGTTTGACTTATTTCATGAATGAAAATTAATTATAAGGAAAATGGTGGAAAGAAAAGCTTTTCCTACAAATCCACAACATCAATATCATGTATCTCAATGTGGAGAACATGATTGTGCTACCATAATTAAAAAAATGGAGATTATTATGAGTATGCAAGTTTGACTCATTTCACAGATGAACATTAATAATAAGGAAAATGGTGGAAAGAAAAGCTTTTCGTGCAAATCCAAAGCATCAATATCATGTATCCCAATGCAAAGAACATGATTGTAGTGCCCATAACAAAAAGAACAAACATTTTTACAAGTATTAAAGTTTGACTCATTTCAAGGATGAACATTAATTATAAGGAAAATGGTGGAAAGAACAGCTTTTCTCTCAAATCCAAAGCATTAATATCTTGTATCCCAAAGGGGAGAACCTGATTGCAGTGCCTATAACAAAAAGAATGGAGATTATTATGAGTATTTAAGTTTGACTCAATTCACAGATGAATGTTAATTATAAGGAAAATGGTGAAAAAAAAAAGCTTTTCTTACAAATCCGAAGCAACAATATCGTGTATCCCAATGCAGAGAACATGATTGTAGTGCCCATAACAAAAAGAATGTAGATTATTACGAGTATCCAAGTTAGACTCATTTCACAGATTAACATTAACTGTAACAAGAATGGTGGAAAGAAAAGCTTTTCTTGCAAATCCAAAGCATCAATACCGTGTATCCCAGCGTAGAAAGCATGATTGCAGCGCCAATAATGAAAAGAGTGGAGATTATTACAAGTATCCAAGTTTGACTCATTTCATGGATAAACATTAATTATAAGGAAAATGGTGGAAAGAAAAGCTTTTCTTGCAAATCCAAGGAATCAGTATCATGCATCCCGATGTAGAGAGCATGATTGTAGTGCCCATAATGAAAAGAATGGAGATTACAGTAACTATCTAAGTTTGTGTCATTTCACAGATGAACTTTAATTATATGAAAATGGTGGCAAGAAAAGCTTTTCTTGCCCAACTAAAGCATCAGTATCATGTATCTGAATAAGGTGGACATGATTGTAATGCCAATAACAAAAAGAGTAGAGATTATTACAAGTATCCAAGTTTGTATCATTTTATGTATGAACTTTGATTGTAAGGGAAATGATGGAAAGAAAAATTTTTCTTGTAAATCCAAAGCATTAATATCGTGTATCCCAATATGGAGAACATGATTGTAGTGCCTATAATAAAAAGAATGGAGATTATTACGAGTATCCAAGTTTGACTTATTTCATAAATGAACATTAATTATTAGGAAAATGGTGAAAAAAAAACTTTCCTGCAAATCCATATCATCAATATCGTGTATCTCAATGTGCAAAACATGATTGAAATGCCCATAATGAAAAAAATGGAGATTATTACAAGTATCCAAGTTTCACTTATTTCACGAATGAACATTAATAATAAGGAAAATGGTGGAAAGAAAAGCTTTTCGTACAAATCCAAAGCATCAATATCGTGTATCCCAATACGGAGAACATGATTATGGTGCCCATAACAAAAAGAATAGACATTATTATGAGTATCCATGTTCGACTCATTTCACAGATGAACATTAATTATAAGGAAAATAGTGGAAGGAAATGCTTTTCTCACAAATCCCAAGCATTAATATCTTGTATCCCAAAGGGGAGAACGTGATTGTAGTGCCTATAACAAAAAGAATTGAGATTATTATAAGTATCCAAGTCTGACTCATTTCTTGGATGAAGGTTAATTATGAGGAAAATGGTGGAAATAAAAGCTTTTTTTGTAAATCTAAGACAACAATATCGTGTATCCCAATGTGGAGAACATGATTGTAATGCCCATAACAAAAAGAATGGAGATTATAACGAGTACGCAAATTTGATTCATTTCATGGATGAACATTAATTATGCAAAAATGGCAAAAACAAAGGCTTTTCTTTCAAATCCAAAGCATCAATATTGTGTATCCCAATGTGGAAAACGTGATTGTAGTGCCCATAACAAAAAGAATGGAGATTATTACGAGTATCTAAATTTAACTTATTTCATGGATGAATGTAATTATAAGGCAAATGGTGAAAAAAAAAAAGCTTTTCTTGCAAATCTAAAGCTTCTATATCGTGTATCCCAATGCAAAGAACATGATTGTAGTGCCCATAACGAAAAGAATGGAGATTATTATGAGTATGGAAGTTAGACTCATTTCATGGATGAACATGAACTATAAAGAAAATGGTGGAAAAAAAAGCTTTTCTTGCAAATCCAAAGCATCAATATTGTGTATTCTAATGTGGAAAGCATGATTGCAGTGCCAACAATGAAACGAGTGGCGATTATTACAAGTATCCAAGTTTGACTCATTTTATGGATGAACATTAATTATAAGGAAAATTATGGAAAGAAAAGCTTTTCTTGCAAATCCAAGGCATCAGTATCGTGTATCCCAATGTAGAGAGCATGATTGTAGTGCCCATAACAAAAAAAATGGAGACTACAGTTACTGTCTAAGTTTGTGTTATTTCATAGTTAAACTTTAATTTTAAGGAAACTAGTGGAAAGAAAAGCTTTTCTTACAAATCCAAAGCATCAATATCGTGTATCCAAATGCAAAGAACATGATTGTAGTGCCCATAACAAAAAGGATGAACATTATTATGAGTATCCAGGTTTGACTCATTTCACAGATGAATGTTAATTAAAAGGAAAATGGTGGAAAGAAAAGCTTTTCTTGCAAATCCAAAGCAACAATATCGTGTATCCCAATGTGGAGAACATGATTGTAATGCCCATAACAAAAAGAATGGAGATTATTACGAGTATCCAACTTTGACTCATTTCACAGATGAACATTAATTATAAGGAAACTAATGGCAACAAAGGCTTTTCTTACAAATCCAAAGCATCAATATTGTGTATCCCAACATGGAGAACATGATTGTAGCACCCATAACAAAAAGAATGGAGATTATTACGGGTATCTAAGTTTGACTCATTTTAGAGATGAATATTAATTATAAGGTAAATGGTGTAAAGAAAAGCTTTTCTTGCAAATCCAAAGCAACTATATCGTATAGCCCAATAATGTGGAGTGCATGATTGTAGTGCCCATAGCAAAAAGAATGGAGATTATTACAAGTTTCCAAGCTTGTATAATTTCATGGATAAACTTTGATTATAAGGGAAATGGTGGAAAGAAAAGCTTTTCTTGCAAATCCAGAGCATCAATGTTGTGTATCCCAATGGGGAGAGAAAAATTACAGTGCTAACAACGAAAGGAATGGAGATTATAATGAGTACCCAAGCTTGACTCATTTCATGGATGAACATTAATTTTATGAAGAATAGTAGAAAAAAAAGCTTTTCTTGCAAATCCAAAGCATCAATATCGTGTATCCCAATATGGTGAGCATGATTTAGTGCCCATAATGAAAGGAATGGAGATTGCAGTTAGTATCTAAGTTTGTGTCATTTCACGGGTGAACTTTAATTATAAAGAAAATGGTGGAAAGAAAAGCTTTTCTTGCCAAACAAAAGTGTCAATATCATGTATCCTAATGAGGTGAACATCATAGTAGTGCCACTAACAAAAAGAATGGAGATTATTACAGGTATCCAAGTTTGTATCATTTCATGGATGAACTTTGATTATAAGGGAATTGATGGAAAGAAAAGCTTTTCTTGCAAACTAAAACATCAATATTGTGTATCCTAATGGGGAGAACATGATTATAGTGCCCATAACAAGAAGAATGGAGATTATTATGAGTATATAAGTTTGACTCATTTCACAGATAAACATTAATTATAAGGAAAATGGTGGAAAGAAAAGCTTTCCTTGCCAATGCAAATCATCAATATCGTGCATCCTAATGTGGAGAATATGATTATAGGGCCCATAACAAAAAGAATGGAGATTATTACGACTATCCAAGTTTGACTCATTTCACGGATGAATGTTAATTATAAGGAAAAAGGTGGAAAGAAAGACTTTCTTTGCAAATCCAAAGCATAAATATCATGTATCCCAATGCAGAGAACATGACTATAGTGCGCATAATGAAAAGAATATAGATTATAATAAGTATCCAAGTTTGTCTCATTTCCTAGATGAACATTAATTATAAGAAAAATGGTGGAAAAAGGCCATTCTTGTAAATCCAAAGCATCAATATCATGCATCCCAATGTAGAAAACGTGATTGTAGTGCCCATAATAAAAAGAATGCAGATTATAACGAGTATCCAAGTTTGACTCATTTCGTGTATGAACACTAATTATAAGGAAAATGGTGGAAAGAAAAGCTTTTATTGAAAATCCAAAGCATCAATATCATGTATCCCAATGTACGGAACATGATTATAGTGCCCATAACGAAACGAATAGAGATTATAGTTACTATCTAAGTTTATGTTATTTCACAGATGACCATTAATTATAAGGAAAATGGCAGAAAGAAAAGCTTTTCTTGCCAAACAAAGTGTCAATATCATGTATCCCAATAAGGTGAACATGATTATAGTGCCATCAATAAAAAGAATGGAGATTATTACAAGTATCAAAGTTTGTATCATTTCATGGATGAAGTTTGATTATAAGGGAAATAGTGGAAAGAAAAGCCTTTGTTGCTAATCCAAAGCACCAATATCATGTATCGTAATGGCGAGAACATGATTGTCGTGCCCATAGCAAAAAGAATGGAGATTATTACGAGTATCCAAGTTTGACTCATTTCACGAATGAACATTTATTATAAGGAAAGTGGTGGAAAGAAAAGCTTTTCCTTCAAATCCAAAGTGCCAATTTCATGTATCCCAATGCGGAGAACATGATTGTAGTACCCATAACAAAAAGAATGGAGATTATTACGAGCATCCAAGTTTGACTCATTTCACGGATGAACATTAATTATAAGGAAAATGGTGGAATAAAGGCATTTCTTGCAAATCTAAAGCATCAATATCGTGCATCCCAATGTTGAAAACATGATTGTATTGCCCATAATGGAAGGAATGGAGATTATAATGAGTATCCGAGTTCATCTCACTTCACGGATGAACGTTAATTATAAGGGAAATGGTGGAAAGAAAAGCTTTTCTTGCAAATCCAAAGCATCAATATTCTGTATCCCAATGGGGAGAATATGATTGTAGTGCCTAAGACAAAAAGAATGGAGATTATTACGAGTATCCAAGTTAGACTCATTTCATAGATAAACATTAATTATAAGGAAAATGGTAAAAAAAAAGCTTTTCCTACAAATCCAAAGCATCAATATCATGTATCCCAATGCGGAGAACATAATTGTAGTGCCCATAAAAAAATGGAGATATTATGCGTATCCAAGTTTGACTCATTTCACGGATAAATATTAATTATAAGGAAAATGGTGGAAAGAATGGCTTTTCTTGCAAATCCAATAGTGCCCATAAAAAAAGAAAGATATTACGTGTATCCAAGTCTGACTTATTTCACAGATAAACATTAATTATAAGGAAAATGGTGGAAAGAACAACTTTTCTTGCTAATCCAAAGCATCAATATCGTGTAAACCAATGTGGAGAACATGATTGTAGTGCATGAAAAGAAAAGAGATTATAATGAGTATCCAAGTTTATCTCATTTCACGAATGAGCATTAATTATAAGGGAATAGTGGAAAGAAAAGCTTTTCTTGCAAATCCAAAGCGTTAATATCGTGTATACCAATGGAGAGAACATGATTGTAGTGCCTATAACAAAAAGAATAGAGATTATTATGAGTATCTAGGTTTGACTCATTTCACGGATGAACATTAATTATAAAGAAAATGGTGGAAAGGAAAGCTTTTCTTCCGAATCCAAAGCATCAATATCGTGTAGCCCAAAATGGGGAACATGATTGTAGTGCCCATGATAAAAAGAGTGGAGATTATTATGAGTATCTAAGTTTGACTCATTTCATGGATGAGCTTTAGTCATAAGGAAAATGGTGGCAACAAAGGCTTTTCCTATAAATCCAAATCATCAATATCGTGCATCCAAATGTAGAGAACATGATTGTAGTGCGCATAATGAAAAGAATGGAGTTTATAGTTATTATCTAAGTTTATGTCATTTCACGGATGAACTTTAATTATAATGAAAATGGTGGAAAAAAAAGCTTTTCCTGCGAAACCAAAGCATCGATATCCTGTATCCCGATGAGGTGAACATGATTGTCATGCCACTAACAAAAAGAATAGAGACTATTACAAATATCCAAGTTTGTATCATTTCATGGATGAACTTTGATTACAAGGGAAATGGTGGAAAGAAAAGCTTTTCTTGCAAATTCAAAGCATCAATATCGTGCATCCCAATGGGGAGAACTTGATTGTAGTGCCCATAACAAAAAGAATTAAGATCATTACGAGTATCCAAGTTTGACTCATTTCACAGATGAACATTAGCCATAAGGAAAATGCTGGAAACAAAGGCTTTTCTTGCAAATCCAAAGCATCAATATCTTGTATTGCAACATGGAGAACATGATTGTAGTGCCCATAATGAAAAGAATGGAGATTACAATGGTATCCAAGTTTGCCTCACAGATGAACATTAATTATAAGGAAAATGGTGGAAAAAAAAACTTTTCTTGCAAATCCAAAGCTCAACATCGTGTATTCCAATGTGGAGAACATGATTGTAGTGCCAAAACAAAAAGAATGTAGATTATTACAAGCATCCAAGTTTGACACATTTCACGGATGAACATTAATTATAAGTAAAATGGTGGAAAGAAAAGCTTTTCTTGCAAATCCAAAGCATTAATATCATGTATCCCAATGCAGAAAACATAATTGTAGTGCCCATAAGAAAAAGTATAGAGAGTATTATGAGAATCCAAGTTTTGCTCATTTCACAGATGAACATTAATTATAAGGAAAATAGTGGGAAGAAAACATTTTCTTGCAAATCCAATGCCTCAATATCGTGTATCCTAATATGGTAAACATAATTATAGTGCCCATAATGAAAAGAATGGAGATTATAATGGATATCCAAGTTTGTCCTGTTTCATGGTTGAACATTAATTATAAGGAAAATGGTGGAAAGAAAAGGTTTCGTTGCAAATCCAAAGCGTTAATATTATGTATCCCAATGTGGAGAAGATGATTGTAGTGCCCATAACAAAAAGAATATAGATTATGATGAGTATTCGAGTTTGACTCATTTCACAGATGAACATTAATTATAAGGAAAATTATGAAAAGAAAAGCCTTTCTTGCAAATCCAAAGCATCGATATCATGTATTCCAATATGGAGAACATGGTTGTAGCGCCCACAACAAAAAGAATGGAGATTATAGTTACTATCTAAGTTTGTGTCATTTCACGGATAAACATTAATTATATGGAAAAAGTTAGAAAGAAAAGCTTTTCTTGCAAATCGAAATCATGAATATGATGTATCTCAATGTGGAGAACATGATTGTCGGGCCCATAGTGAAAAGAATGGTGATTATTATGAGCATCCGAGTTTGACTCATTTCTCGAATGAACATGAATAAGGAAAATGGTGGAAAAAAAAGCTTTTCTTGCAAATCCAAAGCATCAATATCATGTATCGCAATGGGGTGAACGTGATTGTAGTGCCCTTAACAAATAGAACGGACATTATTATGAGAATCTAGGTTTGACTCATTTCATGGATGAACATTAATTATAAGGAAAATGGTGGAAAGAAAAGCTTTTTCTCGTAAAACCAAAGCATCAATATCTTGTATCGCAATGGGGTGAACGTGATTGCAGTGCCCATAACAAATAGAATGGACATTATTATGAGTATCCAAGTTTGACTCATTTCAGGGATGAACATTAATTATAAGGAAAATGGTGGCAAGAAAAGTTTTTCTTACAAATCCAAAGCACCAATATCGTGTATCCTAATGCAGAAAACATGATTGTTGCGCCCATACTGAAAAAAATATAGATTATTACGAGTATCCATGTTTGGCACATTTCACAGATGAACATTAATTATAAGGAAAATTATGGAAGAAAAAGCTTTTCTTGTAAATCCAAAGCATCAATATCGTGTATCCCAAAGCGGAGAACATGATTGTAATGCCTATACCAAAAAGAATAGAGATTATTTGGAGTATCCAAGTTTGATTCATTTCATGGATAAACATTAGTCATAGGGAAAATGGTTGAAACAAAGGCATTTCTTGCAAATCCAAAGCATCGATATCGTGTATCCCAATATGGAGAAAATGATTGTAGTGCCCATAATGAAAAGAATGGAGATTATAATGAGTATCCAAGTTTGCCTCATTCCATAGATGAACATTAATTATAAGGAAAATGGTGGATAGAAGAGGCTTTCTTACAAATCCAAAGCATCAATATCATGTATCCTAATGCAGAGAACATGATTGTAGTGCCCATAGCAAAAAGAATGTAGATTATTATGAGTATCCAAGTTTCACACATTTCACAGATGAACTTTAATTATAAGTAAAACGGTGGAAAGAAAAGCTTTTCTTGAAAATCCAAAGTATCAATACTGTGTATCCCAATGCGAAGAACATGATTGTAATGCCGATTACAAATAGAATAGACTTCATTATAAGTATCCAAGTTTGTCTGATTTCACGCATGAACATTAAATATAAGGAAAATGGTGGAAAAAAATGTTTTTCTTGCAAATCCAAAGCATCAATATCGAGTATCCCAATGAGGTGAACTTGATTATGGTGCCTAATCGCAAAAGTAATAGAGATTATTATAAGTATCCAGGTTTGTCTTATTTCATGGATGAACTTTGTTTGTAAGGGGAATGGCAAAAGGAAAAGCTTTTCTTGCAAATCCAAAGCATCAATATCATGTATCCCAATGCGAGAACATGATTGTAGTGCACATAACAAAAAGAATCTAGATTATTACGAGTATCCAAGTTTGACACATTTTGCGGAAGAACATTAATTATAAGTAAAAGGGTAGAAGGAAAAGCTTTTCTCGCAAATCCAAAACATTAATATCATGAATCCCAATAGGGTGAGCATGATTATAGTGCCTATAACAAAAAGAAGGGAGATTATGACGAGTATTTAAGTTTGACTCATTTAACAAATGAACAATAATTATAAGGAAAATGATGGAAAGAAAAGCTTTTCTTGTAAATCCAAAGCATCAATATCGTGTATCCCAATATGGAAAACATGATTATAGTGCCTATGAAGAAAAGAACGGAGATTATAGTTCTATCTAAGTTTGTGTCACTTCAGAGATGAACTTTAATTATAATGAAAATGGTGGAAAGAAAAGCTTTTCTTGCAAAATCAAAGCGTCAATATCATGTATCCCAATGAGGTGAACATGATTGTAGTGCCACTAACAAAAAGAATGGAGATTATTACACGTATCCAAGTTTGTGTCATTTCATAGATGAACTTTAATTATAGGGAAAATGGTGGAAAGAAAAGCTTTCTTGCTAATCCAAAGCATCAATATCGTGTATCGAATGGGGTGAACATGATTGTAGTGCCACTAACAAGAAGGATGGAGATTATTATAAGTATCCAAGTTTGTGTCATTTCATGGATGAACTTTGATTATAAGGGAAATGGTGAAAAGAAAAGCTTTTCTCACTAATCCAATCAATATCATGTATCCCAATAGGGTGAACATAATTTTATGGCCCATAACAAAAAATATGGCGATTGTTACGAGTATCCAAGTTTGACTCATTTCACAGAAGAACATTAATTATAAGGAAAATTATGGAAAGAAAAGCTTTCCTTGCAAATCCAAAGCATCAATATCGTGTATCCTAATGTGGAGAAAATGGTGGAAGGAAAAGCTTTCCCTGCAAATCCAAAGCATCAATATGGTGTATCCTAATGTGGAGAACATGATTGTAGTACCCATAACAAAAAGAGTGTAGATTGTGATTAGTATCCAAGTTTGACTCATTTCACAGATGAACATTAATTATAAGGAAAAT
This sequence comes from Adansonia grandidieri, assembly GCA_038382065.1. NCBI lineage: Eukaryota > Viridiplantae > Streptophyta > Magnoliopsida > Malvales > Malvaceae > Adansonia > Adansonia grandidieri. The sequence goes on along the minus strand of JBBYHK010062230.1, from coordinate 774 downwards.
GGTGCAAAGAAAAGCTTTTCTTGCAAATCCAAAGCACTAATATAGTGTATCCTAATGTGGAGAACATGATTGTAGTGCCCATAACAAAAAAAATTAATGTGTACCTTAGGAGGAAAACACAAACTAAAACTCGATTGGATTGAATTAGCACCCTAGGATTGTCTTCAAAGTCAAGCAAAGAGAACTTGACCCCAATCAAACCTACTGATTAAACCTACAGTTATAACAATTTTGATCGCCACAAGTTACCCTGATAAGATCAGATTGAGTTCTTGATTAAAGAACAAATAAAAAGTTCTCACAAAGTAAAGAAACACTCAAGTATTTTTTTTCTCTTCCAAATCTGCTGAATTACATGAATAAGACTCCCTTATATAGGCCAAAAGTTCTATAGAGCCCTAACTAAACAAGGAAATCCTAATCAACAAGGAAAAGTTTATTCCTAATCCTAATCTTAAAATCCTAAACACAATCCTTATCAATAAAGATAAAGTCTATTCCTTATCATAATCTAATTAGGAACTATCTAAATAAATTAAAAAAATGAAAAGTAAAAAAAATTAAAAAATCTGAAATCCTAATCTATAGGCCCATGAATACATGCAAATTGGGCTCCATTCATCTTGAACATGTGAATTGGGATCCAAACTTTATTCGTCTTTTCTTTTTAGCCTCAATACAGTGTAGAAAAGTGATAAATCTTGGCAATGCATCTGATTCATTTTGAATAGCCTCATTTGCTTGCATTTCCATGATTAATCCTTGCAAAGCTTG
>JBBYHK010062018.1:21500-40136 GCA_038382065.1 Adansonia grandidieri | reverse complement strand
CGCTTGTGTGGGCTTAAAAGAAAAAGAAAAGGCATCCTACTCTTTAAGAACTAGACTGAAAGGGGTGCCACCAGCTTATGTAGGCTTAAAAGAAAAAGAAAAGGTGTACTACTCTTTGAGGACTAAAATAAAAGGGATGCCACCAGCTTGTATGGGCTAAAAGGAAAAACAAAAGACGTACTGCTTTTTAAGGACTAAAATAAAAAGGGGTCCCACTAAGGACTAGACTGAAAGGGGTGCCACCAGCTTCTGTGGGCTTAAAAGAAAAAGAAAAGGCCTCTTGCTCTTTGAGGACTAGACTGAAAGGGGTGCCATCAGTTTATGTGGGCTTAAAAGAAAAAGAAAAAGCATCATGTTCTTTGAGGACTACAATAAAGGGGTGCTACAGCTTATGTGGGCTTAAAAGAAAAAGAAAAGGCATCCTACTTTTTGAGAACTAGACTGAAAAGGGTGCCATCAGTTTTTGTGGGCTTAAAAGAAAAAGAAAAGGTGTCTTACTCTTTGAGGACTAGACTAAAAGGGGTGCCACAAGCTTGTGTGGGCTTAAAAGAAAAAAAAAGGCGTCCTGCTCTTTGAGGACTAAAATGAAAGGGGTACGACCAACTTATATGGGCTTAAAAGAAAAAGAAAAGGCATTCTACTCTTTAAAGATTAAAATGAAAGGGGTGCCACTAGTTTGTGTGGGCTGAAAAGAAAAAAAAAAGGCGTACTGCTCTTTGAAAACTAAAATAAAAGGGGTGCCACCCGCTTGTGTGGGCTGAAAAGAAAAAGAAAAGGCATACTACTCTTTGAGGACTAAAATAAAAGGGGTGCCACCCGCTTGTGTGGGCTTAAAAGAAAAAGAAAAGGCATCCTACTCTTTAAGAACTAGACTGAAAGGGGTGCCACCAGCTTGTGTGGGCTTAAAAGAAAAAGAAAAGGTGTGCTACTCTTTGAGGACTAAAATAAAAGGGATGCCACCAGCTTGTGTGGGCTAAAAAGAAAAAAAAAAGATGTACTGCTTTTTAAGGACTAAAATAAAAAAAGAGGTGCCACAAGGACTAGACTAAAAGGGGTGCCACCAGCTTCTGTGGGCTTAAAAGAAAAAGAAAAGGCCTCTTGCTCTTTGAGGACTAGACTGAAAAATGTGCCATCAGTTTGTGTGGGCTTAAAAGAAAAAGAAAAAGCATCATGTTCATTGAGGACTACAATAAAAGGGGTGCTACAGCTTATGTGGGCTTAAAAGAAAAAGAAAAAGCATCTTACTTTTTGAGAACTAGACTAAAAAGGGTGCCATCAGTTTTTGTGGGCTTAAAAGAAAAAGAAAAGGTGTCTTGCTCTTTGAGGACTAGACTAAAAGGGGTGCCACAAGCTTGCGTGGGCTTAAAAGAGAAAAAAAAGTGTCCTACTCTTTGAGGACTAAAATGAAAGGGGTATGACTAACTTATATAGGCTTAAAAGAAAAAGAAAAGGCATTCTGCTCTCTGAAGATTAAAATGAAAGGGGTGCCACTAGTTTGTATGGGCTAAAAAGAAAAAGTAAAGGCATACTGCTCTTTGAAAACTAAAATAAAAAGGGTGCCACCCGCTTGTGTGGGCTAAAAAGAAAAAGAAAAGGCATACTACTCTTTGAGGACTAAAATAAAAGGGGTGCCACCCGCTTGTATGGGCTTAAAAGAAAAAGAAAAGGCATCATACTCTTTAAGAACTAGACTGAAAGGGGTACCACCAGCTTGTGTGGGCTTAAAAGAAAAAGAAAAGGCATCATACTCTTTAAGAACTAGACTGAAAGGGGTGCCACCAGTTTGTGTGAGCTTAAAAGAAAAAGGAAAAATGATGTTATTTGAGGACTAAAATGAAAAAAGTGCCACCAACTTGTGTGGCCTTGGAAGAAAAGGCGTCCTGCTTTTTGAGGACTAGAATGAAAGAAAAGGTCATGCTCTTTTAGGACAAAGAAAGGTCCTACTCTTTGAGGACAAAGAAAAAAATGTCCTGCTCTTTGAGGACAAAGAAAAAATGGGTCCTGTTCTTTGAGGATAAGAAAGAAAAGTTCATACTCTTTGAGGACAAGAAAAAAAAAGTATTGAGATTAGAAACCTTTCTTGGACAATTTTCAATGAGCTCATGCTGTTGAAGGTACTTACCTAAGATTTTTTGAGGTTTTTGGAAATAGAAAGTTGCAACTTACACTCTTTACTAATTTACCTTTTGTACAGGGATTGGTACTTAAAAGATTTTAAATCTTATAAAATGCATGGGAATGAATATGCATGTTTAAATGATACGAAAGTGATGTTTCCAAAGGCATAATCTGTCAATTTTAGATCTTTCTCACATCTGATAAAATGGCTTTTTATCCCGATGACCAATAATGGTAATAAGAGGATTGTGAAATCAGATGATTCATGTTGAAAGGCTCTAGCTATAAGAGTTCATTAGTAAGCATGAATGGTGCTTCTTTGCCAATTCTAACTCTAAATAGCCTCTTTAATTGTTTAAATGTGTTGAACCCTGATTGTTTGGGTGCCAATTAAAGTAGGATTTTAGCCTTTCTTCTTCATGATAGGCTTTTCTAGGGGTAGAGCTTGAACACTTCTCAGGATACAAGATCAAAGAAGGTAGGACCAACCATGACCCTAAAGTTCATTAAAAAATTCTCGTAAAGTTTAATTTTTCCAAGCAGTTCTATGAAATCCTATTATCAATTTTGTTTATTTATCAAGCATTATCAATTAAATGATAAAGATGATGCAACATGGAATGTAGAGTTGAGAAATCAAGCAATTGTATTCTCATTCAATTAAAAAATTTTGAAATACAAAAGAGCCAAAAAAAGTTTGCCCGGTCAATTGGCTTTGATGCTGATGACATGAATTTTCCACTGAGTGCTTTTGGAGACTTTCTCTTGAGCAAATAATCCTTTTGGCGTTGGCCAAATCATAAAAAGATTCCTCAGATTGCTCCACGGTGGGATAGAGGCCTCAAAGTTGGTCATTTGTCATTTTCCAAGTGTAGGTGTGGATGAGGTTTGGTTAGCATAGAACAGATGGGTAAGTTATGATTTGATGTCTTGGTCAGACTTATGAATATAGAGAAAATTGGTTTTAGGCTGATGATGGTTTGAGCTTGACTTGGTTTGAATAGGCTTGGTTACTTAAGTTGCCCTCTCGGGTTTTCGACTTAAGTTAGTTTTTTCTTTGTTTTTTGTTATTTTTTTTGGTTGTTTTTTTTGGTTTTTTTGTTTTTTTTTGGAGAATGGTGGGCAAAAGGCTAATAGAATGCCCTTTCGGGTTTTTATCCTAAAGTCTTTTTAGGCATAGTATTTTTTTACAAAATCAGAGTTCACAGGATTGGGCAGGTCATTGCTATCGATTTTGGTTAAGATTAAAGCTTCTCTAGAGATTACACGCTTCACCATATATAGTTCTTCCTAATTTGGGATCCATTTTTCACGAACATCTTTATGGATTGGGCGAATTTGCTTAAGCACCAAGTCACATTCTCGGAACTGATGAGGATGGACCCTTTTGTCATAGGCTCTCATCATGCATTTTTGATACATCTGCCAATGATAAATGTCTTTGATTCTCTTCTCTTCGATAAGATTAAGTTGCTCAAATCGATTTTTAACCCATTCAACCTCTTTAAGTTATGATTCCATAACTTTGAGGGAAAGGATTTTAACCTTGATAGGTAGATCAGCTTCCATGCCATAGACTAAGGAAAACATTGTAGCACCTATAGAAGTTCGTACGGCTATGCGATAAGCATGTAAAATAGAGGGTAACCTTTTATGCCAATCCTTGTACGTCTCAGCCATCTCTTTGATTATTTTCTTGATATTCTTGTTGGTTGCTTCCATTACCCCATTCATTTTTAGATGATATGGGACAGAATTTCGGTGCTGAATTTTGAACTGAGAATAGATTGCTTGCATCATCTTATTTTTCAAGTTACATGCATTGTCCGTAATGATTTGCTCGGAGAGGCTATACTGACGATGATGTCCCACTTTATAAATTCGCACACGATAGCTCTAGTGATGTTAGCATAAGAACCTGCTTCCACCTACTTAGTGAAATAGTTGATAGCAACTAGGATGAAACGATGTCCATTGGAGGCCTTAGAGGTGATTGGTCTAATCATGTCCACACCCCACATAGAAAATGGCCATGGGGCTGTCATAACGTGCAATGGTACTAGAGGGACATGAATCTTGTCCACATAGATTTGGCATTTATGCATTGACGGGCATAGTTGATGCAATCCCTTTCTAAAATCAGCCAGTAGTAGCTCGATCGCATGACTTGTTTCGCCATTCGGTGCCCATTAGCATGCATACCATAGACCCCTCGTGGACCTCCTTGAGGATTCTTTTGGCTTCTGAGACATCCATGCTCCAGCGTAATATCTGGTCCTAACTCTTCTTGTATAGACCGCCATCTAAAATAAAGTTTGCAACCATTCTTTATATGGTTCTTTTATCATTTTCGGTGGCATGGTCAGGGTATTGTTGATTTTTTATATACTAAAGGATGTCATGATACAAGGGCAAACCATCTTTTTCTTCCTCAATATTTTGGCAATATGCTAGTGTTGACTGAATGTTCATCTGAATAGGGGCAACTTTCGACCCCCGAGTGACCTTAAACATGGATGATAAGGTGGCTAAGCATCAGTAATTGGATTTTCATCCCTAGGCAAATATCGGAAGCTAACATCATCAAATTTTTTTCTCAGTTCTGATATTCACCATTCCTCTTTTAATTGGTAAATGACAAGGGCTAAGTCTCCACTCGTAAGGTTTAGATGCCCCTTTTGATGGTGGCTTGGAGTCCCATGATGCAAGCCTCATATTTAGCTATATTTTTAGTGCAGTCAAAGCTCAATCTCACAGTGAAAGGATAATGGCTTCCCTCAGGTGAGATTAAAATTGCCCTAATTCCATGCCCCAATACGTTTAAAGCACCATCAAAAAAATTTTTCCAAAGTTAATCGCTATTGGTTGCATCTTTGACTTCGAATATGCACATTAGGTCTTCATTGAGGAATTGAAAGTCCCAAAGGTTGATAATCATTAGTTGCTCGACTAGCCAAGAAGTCTGCGATTGTGCTACCCTTGATGGCTTTTTGATTCATATATACAATATCATATTCAGAAAGCAGGACTTGCCACCTAGCCAATCTCCCTAACAATGCAGGGGCTTCACATAAGTATTTGACGGGATCCAGTTTGGTGATCAACCATGTGGTATGGTATAACATATATTATCTTAACCTCTTAGCTGTCCAGACTAGAGCGTAACATAGCTTTTTTATTATCAAGTAGATATTTTCATATTTTATGAACTTCTTGCTCAAATAGTAGATAACATGTTTTTTCTTTCCTGAATCATCATGCTAGCCCAATAACAACCTATCAAACTATCAAAAACTGATAGATATAAAATTAGAGGTCTGCCTTGGATTAGGGGCACAAGCATTGGAGGGCATGAAAGGTATTGCTTTACTTTATTGAAGGCTTCTTGACATTTTCTATTCCATTCTCTAGGATTTTGTTTATGAAGTAGCCGAAAGATTAGGTCACATTTATCGATCAATTAAGCTATAAATTGTGCTATATAGTTCAATCTTCCCAAAAAACTTTTTAGGGTTTAAGGTGGTGGAAGGCTTTGAATGGCCCTAACCTTGTCGGGGTCCATTTTTATTCCTTTTTCACTCATAATGAAGCCCAATAACCTATCGAATCTAACACTAAATTTGCATTTGGCAGGATTTAACTTGCGCTGATATTTTTGAAGGCATTTGAAGAGCTTCCGCAAGTTGGCTACATGTTCATTCTCTCTAAGTGACTTGGCAATCATGTCGTCCACATAAACTTTGATCTTTTTGTGCATAAGGTCATGAAATAATATCACCATTACCCTTTGATAAGTTGCCCCAGCATTTTTGAGCTTGAAAGGCATCACTTTATAGCAAAACATTTCCCACATGGTCATGAAAGTGGGTTTTTCCATGTCTTTTGTAGCCATTTTGATTTGGTTGTATCCTAAAAATCCATCCATGAAAGAAAAAAGTGCATTTTTGGCAGTGTTGTCCACTAAGGCATTGATATGGGGCAAAAAAAATTATCTTTTGGACTAGCTTAGTTCAAGTCCCTATAATCCACACGTATTTGCACCTTACCATCCTTCTTAGGGACTGTGACTATATTGGCCACCCACTTAGGGTATTTGGTGACTTTGAGAAATCCTGCTTCAAATTGTTTCTTGATTTCTTCGTTGATCTCTAGCAACATCTTGGGTTTCATCCTCCTAGCTTTTGTTGTACAGGTTTATAATCGGGTTTGAGAGAAAGTTTATGGATTATGATGTTAGTATTCAACCCAAGCATATCCTAGTAAGACTAGGCGAACACGTCTCAAAACTCTTGGAGAAGGCTTATCAGTTGGTTTTGGGTTGATGGTTTTATAAAGGTTTCAATTTTGACTTCTTTTTGATCTTTTTCTGTCCTAAGGTTTATGGTTTCGGTGGGTTCTTTATGAGGTAAAATCTGTTTTTCTTCTTGTTCAATTAGTCTGAGCAAATTAGGAGGTACAGGGTTCTCTTCAGAATCTTTTTCATACTTAACCCCACCAGCACAGATTGCTTGCCCAAAGTCGATTTCCTGAGTCTCAATGCGAATATTTATGTCATCTTCATCCGAATACCTGAAAATATGAAAGAGAACAATTTAGGCAAAAAGATATGCGAAGGGAGGTGAAAATGGACATAATGAATGAAATGCATAATGCTCCATCTCATTGATAATACTTAATAAAAGGTGTCTATACAAAGGATCCTACAATGGTTTTGGGTGAAAGCATGTGGGTTTGGTTCATCGCATTACTTTGAAAGAGTTTTAAACAATACAAGGATTTTTGTCTCAGTCCAGACACTTAGAATAAACTCTGGAGGGCATAAGTCAATTTTTACACCCATTGCTGATGGCCCTTCAATTGCATTGATAGAGAAATCCCTAAAAGTTTTTCTTAACACATGCATGACATTTGTCGAGCTAGTGTTAACATATCCGCCTGAATGAAAGTTCTTATGCAATGGCGAAAATGCCATAGGTTCATGTCCCATGTCTTGTCCCAATAGACGTGCTATTTTTTTCTCTTGATTTTTCTAGGCTTGCTTCTCTTTCTGTTGTGCGTTGGGTTTAAATCCCACTCCTCTCATGTCAGTCTGTTGGGTCACCTTTAAAGCTTTAGCAGCTCCCTAGAGGCATATTCTAAGCCTTTTTTTTCGGCTCAAGCACCTTTACTGACTGTTAGTTTCAAGCCCATTTGTGTGCTTCCTGATAGATAGGGCTTAATCATGGGAAATCCCTCCTTAGCATGGTGGCATTCATGAACTCAAATGATTGAAAAGAGGGTTCTGGAATGCCCTCATCAGGTTCAGCATATAGGGTATTGGTCAAGGTAGCAGCAATGATATCTTTTTCTCCACTAATACTGATAACTTTGTTTCCAATTATAAACTTTAATTTTTGGTGCAAGGATGATGGAACTACTCCCGCATAATGGATCCATGGCCTTTCCCATAGGTAATTATATGATGCAGTAATGTCTATCACATGAAAGTCAACCTCATAAGTACATGGGCCTATTTGGAATGGGATAGTGATGTTCTCCATAACGCTTCTGCAAGTTCTGTCAAACGCTTACACGACTGTGTGACTGTTTTGAATGTGAAACGCATCAATAAGAAGCTTATTCAGGCATGACATGGGCATTACATTCAAAGCTAACCCGTTATCGATGAGAACCTTGGGTAATATGCTCCATTTGCAGTATGTGGTGATGTGAAAGGCTTTATCATTTCCTCTTCCTCCTTGTAAAATCTCATCATCGCTAAAGGATATGTATATCTAAGCCATGATATTGTTCACTAGATGATCGTAGCTTGCCTATAGAAGTATAGGGAGAGACATAGGCCTCGTTCAAAACTTTCAAGAGTGCATTTCTATGAGCTTCAGAGTTTAACAAAAGTGACAGTATGGATATTTTGGCAGGTTGCTTATTTAGCTGATCCACGATACTGTATTCACTGTGTTTGATGAACTTAAGAAACTCCATTGCTTCTTTTTCACTGATTGATTCCTTATTGACTTTTGAATCTGACCTTTTAATCGCAGACTTAAGTGTTTGAAGATTCTGGCTAGTATCTTCTTGCTAAGCTTCATCTCTTAAGGCTAGTGGTGCATAACACCTACCACTTCCTGTTAAGTGGCTTACCCCTAAAAGATCAATATTTGAGGCTAATTGACTAGATTCTCTAATAATTAAGGTTTTACTCTCATAATTCTAGGGAACAACCTTGTTGTCTTCATAGGAGAATGGAGACGGCAATTAAATAACCATCCTTAGTGCAGATGTGGTAGGAGTGGCCTAAAGACGTGATCGATTATCATACAAGATCAGTGGTCTCCCGATGCCATAGGATAGATTGTTCCCATCCCCTTCTATGGCATTGACAGATGGAAGTGCCTTTACAGTTTGAATAGTCAAAGTTTGCTTCTCATCATAAAATTTAATGCTATCTTCCTTCATCATTCTTTGGACCATGGCATGAAACTCTTTACAGATTTAAAGGGTATGACAATGTACTGTATGGAAATCCCAAAAGTTCTCAACTTCTTCTTTTTTCTTCTCGACCCCATTAACTAATTTAGCCTTTACTAAAATCTCCTAAATTATGCTCATTGGCATTCTCAGTTCTTCCACATTTTTCACGATCTCTCAATTTTGCTCAGCAATGAACCTTTCTAAGTCTACGTCTACATGGGTTTGAGATGAACTGGCTTCTTTGTTGAACCTTGATTGTCGTGTTGTTTTGACTTTTCCTTTCCTTTTGCCCTTACCTGATTCTCTTTTCAAAGCCTTATCCATCATCCCATAAAGTATGACTACATCCGTAAAGCTTTTAAGGGTTCTTTTCACCACATCTTCATAGTATGATGGCTGTAGTATACCGATGAACGTGATGATCATTTTCTTCTCTGTCAATAGTGGTTGAATTTGGGTAACCTTTTCCATCCATCTAAAGGTGTAATGCCTAAAGCTTTCATTTGGCAGCCTCTCTATACTCATAAGAGAAAGGCAAATCAAGATGCCATCATCATTTGCTTCCTTCTCTTTGATGATGTTAACGGATGGATAAGTTGGTTCATGACATTCCTCATAGAATTCTATCTTGGATCTGTTTATCATTCCTTGGACTATTTTCAAGAATGATGAACATTGCTGTAAGTAGTGCTCTTAAGCATAGTAGCAGTAAAAGAACTCCGTGAATTCCTTTCTTGGGCTTACTATCCTAACCTCCTTGAATGCTTGCCAAACTCTACCCATTGGCATCTTGACTTCTTTGACATCTTTTTTTATCTAACCACCTTTCCTTTCAGTCATGACATTTAGCCCCGGTTCAACATGATTAGAGAGTGGGTTGGCCCTAACATTTGGTTTGGGCCCCTACTCTATTTTGATTACGCCTCTTTTCAGCAGGCCTTACACCTTTCTCTTGAATAAGGTGTAGTTCTCAATTGAATGTCCCTATGCTCTAGCATGGTATTCACAATAAGCGTTCACATCATACCAATTAGGGTATGGTGGAGATTTTGGGTCTAAGAACACTGGGGTGACCAATTGGCTGGCTAATAGGCGATTGTAAATCTCTTTATATGAGTATGGTAAAGGGTTAAAATGTTCCCTTTCTCGGGGTGCTTGATTATCATTTGGGGCTCTGGCATTGTTTATACTATGAGGTTGCATGTTTGGAGGAGTGTTTTGAATAGGATTTGGTGTGAGGGTGACTGTCAGAGCAATCCTAGTAGAGTGAACTACTAGTGTCATTTGGTAGGGGCTAAAACTTGGATACAACATACTTAGGGCATATACCCCTTGAGCTGAGCCTAGATTTTGAAGGAACTTTGCGATGCTATAATTAACAATGTTTACTTCTTTTTCCTTTCCTTTACTTGTTGGTTTCTTAATTGACTCGGATAATTCTCCCTTAGATATTTCCCCACTCTTGATGGCATTATCAATCATCTCCCCTGATATGACCATATGAGCAAAGTTCTTTGTGGCATTTCCCACCAACTTAGTAAGGAGCTTTCAAACTGTCAATGAACATAACTATCATTTCCTTTTCAGTTAATGGAGGCTGAACCTGAGCTGTCTCCTCCTTCATTCTTTAGGCATATTGCCTAAAACTCTTAGAAGTTTTCTTCTCCATGTTCATGAGGGAGAGGCGATCTAGGGCCTAGTCATATACGTGCTTGTATTGGTCGAGGGATGCATGAGCCAAATCTATCCATATTTGAATCCTTATAGGGTCTAGCCCTATGTACCACTGAAGAGCTACCCTAGTTAAACTGTCCTGAAAGCAATGGAATAGCAATTTTTTATTTTCCTCGTACCGGTCATCTTGCGACTATACATCCGAAGGTGGATAATGGGATTTGTGGTCTCATTATATTTTTCAAACTCTAGCACCTTGAATTTATACACAATAATGAGACTAAAGACCAGTCTTAAAGCCTTCATGTCAATAATTCTAAATTTATCATTTCCCTCGATAGCTCAAAGATGTTTCTCTAAAGATTGATATTTGTTTAAGTCTTTATCATTTTTTGAAGACCTTTTTACCCTTTCTTGTTCTGCTTGTTCATCAAGATCTGGTATTATAGGTATAGCGAGTGAAAAGCCTTGAACTAAATGTGGTGCTGTTGTAGGATTGAGATAAATGAATGGTTGAGTCGATGAAATTCTTTCTACTAGGGGATGCTGTTCATACAAAGCTACTTCATGCATATTAGTAGCCTTAGTACCACCATTCAAATTACTCTTGGGGTTAGCCAGTCCTTTACTAGTGTCGACGGCGCTCGTTTATCCCTTATCCTTTAAAGCTTCAGATAATAGTTTTGTTAATTCCGCTATTTAAGATTGAAGTTCTTCATTCTTACAGGTTGATTGTTCTTGAGTTCTCTGTACATGAGTTCTAGTCGCTCAATGTGGGACTGATGATCGTTTTCCATGGCTTTTTGATAGGTACGAGTGTTGTAGCGATAGCGAGCTGAAGATTTCATGTTTTAGGACACCTTCAGTTTAAATTATTAACGGATTACACCTTCAGAATGTGTCATGACATGACATGAAAATGGATATGAAGCAGAAAAGGAATTATATTATCGATGCAAAGTAAAAAAAAAAAAATTGTTATTGACGCAAATGCAAGAGGGACAATTGGATTAGGAAATAGCTCCACCAATAGCATCTTTCATTAAAGCAATCAAAGTCTTGAATACATATGATTACATTTGGAAATGTCTAGCATTATTACATTGTCTAATCACATGTTCTAAGAAATACAACGGTTCTTGTTCGTGAGCTCTAGTGGGTAAAATGCTACATATGAGAGATCGAGCTGCGTCCATCATATATTCAGCCTCTAACTGAGCTGTTTGAATTTGTTCTGTGAGATGGAGATGATGACTCTGATAATTTTTTCATGCCTGATCGACTATTTGTTGCCATTCTTGCTCCCGCTGTTCTGAAGCCCATACTAATTTATCCACCTAATTTTGGCGAGCTTGTAAGGACTGCTCTAAGCCTTGAACCCTGATTGTTAACATCTTATTCTTAACCTGATTCGCTCTCAAATCTTGAACTCAAGCTTCCAATCGTGCATTTCTCTTTTGATAAGTTGATGCAAGGGTTCAAGCTCTGACAAGCTTCTCTTTACTATCTTTAGCTGCTTTTTTCCACTGCTGTAGTTTTTTTTTTTAGGGTGGCAATTTCTGTTCTCCACTCGATCGAAGACTTACCTTGGCATCGTGATTGTTTGCTTTACTGATGGTCACATAGTCTTTTTTTAGACTTTCGAGATCTTCTTTGAGATGATTCTTCTCCTTATCAGCTCATTTTACCTTACATTCATGTAGATAAAGTTTTATCTCAAAATTACTCTTTTCCTCCTTTGGGCAGGCAATTTCCTTGGTAAGAGTTATCTTTTCTTGTTTGAATTCCCATCTTAGCAATTCTATTTTAGAAGGGAATTCTTTATCTATAGATACAACAACAGACAGAGGCAAGGCATCATTAGTGCGACGTATCTTCCATTCATTATACCCTAGGGTCATACTACTTCCTTTCCAGTATCTTCTATGCAATGAATTTGTCTCCAAGCATAGAAGGCTAATTGAATTTTTGACTTATAATCCGGCGTGCCATATTCAAGGTTACATGCCTCTAGGTCTTGAACAAAGGGGATAAATTGCTAACACAAAAATTGTCAAAGAACCAGAATAGGTGTGTAGTTGGTACTTCCCCATAACACGATGAGTGGCACATAATTGTAATCCCCACATTTGTGTATGATGGTTTATGGCGAGAACCAAATAGCCTTCCATGCCACTTCATCCTGGTTTAGATTTTAAAGTTTTTGGATCCATTGTTCTTCGAACTTTTTGAGAAACTATTCCTTCTCGAAGACTCTGGATATAGGACTGAAGTTAGGGAAGAAATTGTATGGCCTCCTCTTTTCTTTCGGGCAAAGGTGGCTAACAAGCCACAGGTGAAGCATAGGTGCACAACCAATAAAATATCCTATCCCGATTTTCTTACAAAAATTAAAGGCTCAAATGGTTTCAGCGACGATAGCAAGTGCCGGGTTAATGTTGTAACATAGTTGAGAAATGAGATCTGCCACTGCTGCTTCGACATAACCTAGCATCTTCGGGAAAATGACTAGGCCATATATCACCAAAGCAAATATATCTTCCATTTTTTGAATGTCAATGGTATTTACCATTACCTCTTTCAAGGTAGCCCATGAAATGCACTTGCCATTTCCCTTCTTCTTGATGTAACCCTCAATCTACGCCTCGGGTGCACTAAGAATCTGGGCCAATCTTTCTTAAAAGATAGAGGGTTCAATGCCTTGCAATATATTCTATCAGTCTTGGCCCTCTCGAAGTTGAGCAACGAGGTATATTCCTCTACTTTAGGGGTTAAATCCTTATGGTTGATGGTCAAGCATCAATATGCGGGGTTCCAAAATTAGGAGGTGGCCTGCAGCAAACTAACATCCAAATGGACCTAGAGTAAAAAGGCAACGTCCCCGTATCTCTTCGTGAATGATTCCTTCTTGGTACTATCCCAACTGGTCCATATATATTTTAGATCTTGCCAGTCATTCTGATGATACCCTATTTTGATTTCATGCATTGTTGAGATATACCCGGGTTTTAAAACATCCCCATCTTCATGCTGTTGTCACTTGGACTAGGCTCAAACTTCTTCGAAAGATTTCAACTCTGAGGCAGACTATTGCTCCATGACAGACACTCCTTGGTCAACACTGCACCATTGTCTAATTGTCCCATGGCAATAATAATAATGAAATAATGCATGCATGCATGCAAAAGAGAATAAGCAAAGATGATAAGTTAGTAGCTGTGCAAAGAAATAAGCAGACAAAGGAATGAAAGCAACAAAATGAAAATGCCACATAGAAGTTTGCCCCAAGAATAGACGATATGATGCATAAGGGCGAGCATAACAATCAAGAAGCATCACACTGTATCTAGGCTAAGATTGCCTTTACCTGTGGTGATACAATACAACATAAGGATAGGCCTGACCAAACAAGTGGTGACGTTCATTCGTCAATATCTATGTTAAGTTATCAGCATGGTGACTTATTTTGGTCAGATTATGAACTTTTGGCATTGTAGGTGTGAACATTTGCTCGTTATCACCCACTTGCTAAGGAAAGGTGAGCCATAGAATATTATAGCACACCCTAAAGAAATAACATAAAAATAACATGACAAATGTAAGCGACGATGTTCACCTATCATCGCTTGTATAATACAGTATAAAGGTAAGAAGTGTTTCCCTGAGTGACCCTATTCTCTAAGTTGTTCTATCAGTATTCCGATATGGTTTGAAATGGTTTGGCTCGTAGGGCTCACTATATGAGTTTAAGCAGATGCCTAAATAGGTATCCAAATCACTCCTTCATCTGGTAAGGACAGTCGAGGCACCTTGATCCTAGGCCCATCGCGAGTTTGGGGAAATGGGTTTGACCTAGTGGATGTATTTCCCTATGCAAATGTGGAGGGTTACTCAGGAGAAACATAGGTAATTTACATCCTGGAAGGTTTTCCCATGCCTATGCGGAGGGTTATTCACGAAGGCAGATGGCTCACTTCCTCCTAATAATTAGGATCCTAGCCTTACCATGGTGTTTGGTGGGAATCTAGTGCAAAATGAACGTGCACGGTGTGTGTCGAGAAAACTATCAAACCTTTTTATTCCAATCACCATGCTTATTCAAATCAACATATATTAAAAAAGAACGCCATCCCTAAAAAAATCACAAAATAAAGGCATAAAGAGTAAAAGATTATAAGGCAAAAAGAAAAGGAATTATATCTAAATAATTATGGAAACTGAAGAACCAAGGACCAAGCAAGACATAGCTAGTCATAAGCCTAACTCTCTAAGTTCGTCCGCAGTGGAGTCGCCAAGTTGTCGATGTTCCACGTGCCTGGCTTTTACAAACTTCAGATGATTTGAAGGGCCAAAGCATGCTCGACTTAAAAAATATTTTGATGTTTGACATGAAAAAGTAAACAAGGTACCATTGGAAAGATAACTCGATGAGGATTAATGTAAAAATATTCCAAATATCCTAGAAAATCACTTTCTAGGCATAATTAATTTTTGAACTTCAGTTTGTCTCGACACTGGCAGCATGTATAGGGTAAAGGTATGATAGACTTTGAAAAATCATTTTGGATTCATCTGGTATCATCAAATTGTGAATAATACCTTTTCGAAAAGGGAATTTCATGAACTCTATGGGAAAAATATTAAAGGGATTCAAAAACATTGTTTGTTAGGCCAAAAAAACCCGAATAATAAACTGCTTGCTAGCTCCTAGGGTTTTGGATAGCGAAGATTCGAAAAATTATAATTATTTCATCCAAGATGATCTAAAGGTAAAGAAGATATCATTGGAAAGGTAATTTGAAACCCTTTGAGTGGAAAATACCAATACATTCCAGATAAATCATTTTTTATTTTTTAAATAATTTTTCAAACTAGACCACTGTGCTACCAGAACAAAATAGGGGAGGAGTTTGGTATTTTTTTGTTTTTCAATAGGTTAAGCTCAAGCCATGGATGTTCGAACATCTGTAACTGAGATGAGGGGTTGACATGGGAGTAATGAGCTCTTTCCATAGTCCCAGAGTAGTTTGGGATGATGGAACAACCTGTTGAACATGCCATCATGAGGGCTTTTAGCTAAGGACCAATGATTCACATTTTTCAACTAAAAAAATCTCATTTCATTTTTTTGAAAACTAGCATTCTTATACTCATTCTTCCATGAATCCAAAACTAAATGCTTGCTTTACCTCCAAGGTTAGAAAACTAACTTCATAAAAATCTTAAGCCCATGTTATTCTTCATGTATAGGAGATAACATGTGCCTAACCTGGGGGTACTCTTTGAAATCAGGTTTTCTAGGATTCAAACAAACATCTTAACATAAACAAATGCCACAAACATGATACAGAACATGAAGAACATGTATGCACAAAAAAAAAAGACTGCATAGAGATGATAGAGAGATGCATAAACATACTTAGGATGAACATGCTAAAAAAAAGCATTTTTATTTCATGGAACCTATTAAGCTACTAAGAAATGTATGGGCATACCTATGACATGTTAAGATACATGCTTTAAACATGAGATGCAGGTGTGAATGTGGAAGAAACATGGCAAGGTCACATGGACAGATGTTGTTATGGTAATGAAAATGTAAGAGGATAGCATGTAGACACTAAGAAAAACATTAAGATCCTAAACTACCACAACCAGCTCCATAAAAATGCATAGGAATCCTAGGGTCACCATAAAAGCATAAAAAGGGTTTACTAAGATGATGCTATGACAAAATAGAAAATATAAAGATCAAAGTAGAAGGGATTATACCAAAAAAAACTTATACGTCCCTTTGTCTCGAAATAGTGGATGTAGGCTTAATTTCATCCTTCTTCTTGCTATTATTTAGTAAGAAAAAAATGAAAAGAGGTAGCTTTTTGGTGGTATGGTTGATGGTGAGGCTTTTGAAAGATCAAAATGTATAGAGAGTTGGGTTCTTGAAGGTTTTCCAATGGTGGTTTAGGGTAGCTACGTGAATGGAGTATGGAAGTCAATGAAATAATGTTTTTGAAAGAGTTTTTAGGGCTGAGAATGGCTTAAGGATTTGTGGGTATTGATGAAGAGTTTTCTAGGATTGTTGGAGAGTTTTTTTTTCTCTTTAAGGTAGCTGGTTTTTTTCCTTCTGCAACAGGGCATATCTTCAGCTATCATGTTTAGTTGACTTATTTCTTGTTGGTTCAGCCATGCTGATCAAGGGGGCAGAAAGGTTGTGAAAGCCTACAAGCTGGAGATATGCCTGCCACCCTCTTACACCCATATATTATATGAAAGTGACCTTTGTCATTAATTGTTTGGACTCTAAAAATTTGTTAGAATCCATTATGAACCCATAGTTAAGGTTTCAATGTTATATGATAGTTCTTTGGTGCAAAAACATGTTTAAATCGAATTTTGAATGGGTAATGCATAAGCTGAAAGGTGGCTCAAAATAGCCAAAATGGCCTGCATGTATCGATACATATCACTCTGTATTGATACTCAAGGCAAATTTTATGCAGGATTATCGATACAGGGATACATGTATCAATACTAAGAGCATAAATTATTTCTAGTCTTAAGACTTTAAGACCTGTATCGATACTCTGTGGACTTGAATTAATGCTTATGCTTGTGTATCGATACATTTCACCCAAAGCTACAACCAAGACTTGTATCGATATAATCATGCTAGGTATCGGTACCATACCTTAGGTATCGATGCCAAACTCATGTATCGATACTACACATGGAAATTCAAAATTTTGGTAACGTGAAAGCCTTGTGACAGTGTTTAAGCACCCATATGACTCGTACATACCTTAGGTTCCTCGAGTTGTCTTATCTTGGTCACAAAAAGAGGAAAATTGCCCTGTTTTTGAATTTTTCTTTAAAGTGGTCCATAGGCATTTTAAGCCTGCCCTAAAAAAGCTTTATCACCAGCGACACATCCCCCAGTGATCATCCCCTAGCTTTATTTCTATTTTTTTATTTTGTCACCTTTTACCTAACTCCTAAGATACCAAAAATTGGTTTGGACAAATTGAGGTGTCTACACAAACTATAGTTAATTGGATGGAATAAAAATTTGTGTAATATTAGCACTAATTTTTTGTCATGGTCTAATTTAGCATATTTCCATGTGGGGTTTAATTTTGTTTAAAAGAGGGGTAGGGTAGGTATTTCACCTTAAGGAGTTATGAGATGTTAGGTGGCTAAGTCTAATTCACTAGTAGGTGACAAAAATTCTAAGTGACCCATCCTAATCTTTATGAACCAAAAAAGAGACATGCCTCTAAATTTAGAGAGAAAAGTAGAATTGAGGTGTGAATTTTGGGCATCAAAAAAGAGAAAAAAATGAAATATGAGAATTGAATGTAACTTTATGTGATTAAGATGTTATGATGTTTTTGAAAACTTTTTTTTCGAAAAATGGCTTTTTTGTTAGCGTAAGTCTTGCAAGCCAATTGTTGTGGCTTGTAATGTATTATCATTTGGTGATTTCATGTAATCAAACATTATATTTATTTAATATTATAGAGGTATTTCTTTATTTGTAAGATTTAATTGTATAATTGTTATAAATATCTTATGTCGATAAAGCCCATGAAAGACATTGGCCTTGCAAGGGAATTATAAAAGGCTACAATTATGAGATCATTATGTATTAAAGCCATGTTTCTAAAAACATTCTAGGTCATTGTATTATCAATATTGGGCATTAACAATGCACAAAAACTGGTATATGTAAGCCTCCATGCATAGCATGCATGCAACTGATCTCATAAGTTGGAGTATAGAGATACATGCAACTACTCTCGTAAATTGAAGCATAGGATGCATGCATAAGGTGCTTGTTATGGTAATAAGTTCACTAAACATGACTATTGAGAGTTTCATTTGGTATTTCACTTAAGTGCCTATGGAAATACTCTCATGTTTTAGTATTTAAGTGATCCTTAGACTTATAACACCATGTCATCTCATATGAAGAGTGTCATGCTTTGATTCCATCATGAGCATGTCCATAATAGATGTTTGCTTAGGGTAAGGTGGTTTTGGGTATGACATGAATCATATGATAGGTGAATGAGTGGTCTCGAGAGGATTCATCATCATGTTAAGCTAAAGTCCTAGGTTAAGGCAATGTTGATTATTGAGTTAACACATAAAGGTTACATACTAATATGGAATGAGCTAAGGGTAAATATCGAACCATGCTCTTGGTAATTTAGGGATATATGATGAAAAGATATTTATTATACTGAACCATGAAAGGCTTATCAAAACCATCTTGACACTCCTTGCATGAAAGGCTTGCCAATCTTGGTCTATAGCTATAAAATATTCTTCGTTGGGCTATTTTATGTTTATTGCCAATATGATGGAGGCCTA